>JANHFX010018005.1:0-34103 GCA_027560015.1 Chloroceryle amazona | reverse complement strand
AGCTGAACATGAGCCAGCAGTGTGCCCAGGTGGCACGGAAGGCCAATGGCATCTTGGCCTGTATCAGGAATAGTGTGTCCAGCAGGTCTAGGGATGTCATTCTCCCCCTGTACTTGACACTGGTGAGGCCTCACCTCTGGGTGAGGTGAGGTTCTGGGCCCCTCACTTCAAGAAGAATAGTGAGGCGCTGGAGCAGGTCCAGAGGAGAGCGATGAGGATGGTGGAGGGACTGGAGGAAAAGTCTTATGAGGAGAGGCTGGGGTTGTTCAGCCTGGAGAAGAGGAGACTTAGGAGGGGCCTTATAACTCTCTACAACTACCTGAAGGGAAGTTGTAGTCAGGTGGGGGCTGGGCTCTTCTACCAGGCAACCAGTGACAGGATGAGAGGGCATGGCCTGAAGCTGTACCAGGGGAGGTTTATGCTGGATATCAGGAAGCATTTCCTTCTGGACAGGGTGATTAAGATGCTGGAATGGACTGCCCAGGCAGGTGGTGGAGTCGCCATCCCTGGAGGTGCTTAAGAAAAGATTGGATGTGGCACTTGGTGACATGTTCTAGCTGATGTCATGGTGTTGGGTCATAGGCTGGACTTGATGATCTTGGAAGTTTATTCCAGCCTCAGAAATTCTGTGATTCTGTGAAAATGAAGTTGCACAAGATGCCCTCTCAGGGGCAGGCCCTTAGAGATGGCCTGGGGGGAGCCATCCCAGGGCTGGGAGAGCCAGGCCTTCCCTGGGGAAATGGGGAGCTTGGGAGAAAACATGAGTGTAGGTGCGTGGAGTCTGGCTTCCCTCCCAGTGTACCTGGGCATCTGTGGTGCCTCTTGGCTTGTGTTTCAGATGTGTTGAGGTGGGGTTTAAATGCGAGACCTGTGAATCTTGAATGAGAGCATTTAATTTCTGTGCAGTGATATTAGTGGCCTATGATAACCCTTCTGCAAATCGTGTTCTGCGCTTGTTTATAAGCAGCCAACCCAATTGTATCCAGCCCAGTTTTGCTAATGGGTCGGTGTTTTGTACATTGAATGAGTTTGAGATTAGGAACCGCTCAGCTGCGGAACAAGGGCAGTAATTGTCATTTGCCTTTGTGCTCTGAAATTGCGTAGTGACTCTTAGAAGAAAGAGGTAAAAAGAAGGATAATCCAAACTTTGCTTGCTATGCTGATGCTTTGGAAAGCTGGAATCTTCTGTGATGCTGCCGTGCATCACTTGTGTATTACTTACTCTGGGTTTGGCCTTTAAAATACCCCTCTTGTGAATGCCATTTCTGTCAACTTTGAAACATGTAATTGTGAAATGTCAATGCATATGCATTTTTCCATGTGAAAATGGCTCCCTTTCAGTCTTCGCTGTTTTTTCAAAACAATACTCATGGAGGAAAAACCCAAAGAAATTCTATACAGTGGAAGCTACAACTGAATTTGCTCTTAAACACTATGTTACAGTGACTTGAGTGTAACCTGCCTGTAAACTCCCCAGCTGCTCTAGCTCTTTTCCTGTCGGAAGACTGGCCAAAGGATAAATTAAGAGTACAATACTGAAACCAAGATGCGGAATTAAACTTTTATTAAAGTAAATCAGGTCCTGGATTTATTTTAAAGGGTGAGGCAATAAAAGTGAACATATAAAAAATTGCAATTTAAAATAATGTACATTCTTTTTATGTAATTTCTCTGTTTTCAATTTTATTGGTACAACTGAGTTATATTTCCTTAAGTTGAATACTCATGTTTTTCCAACTGTGATGGTGGCTTGAGTGCTTGATACTCTTCACTTTGGGGATACCACAGAGTAAAAAGGGGGAATACAGCAGAAAGAGGAAACCACAGAGATTTTTTTTATAGCTCCCTGGTTTATCGCCATCTGGCACCAGTGCAGTGTGAGGTTGCCCAGAGGTCTCCTTATTTCACCACAGGGGAGGAAGACTTGGGCCTGTGCCCCACCATGGGGTGTCCTGCAGCTCCCAGGGTTCTCCAGTCCAGTAATGAGGCAGCTGCCTGCAATGCAGAGCCCCTGCTGCTGTTCCACAGATCAGTGGTGACCTGGCCCCCTCCAAATGGCAGCATGTGGTGCAGGGGCAAGAGGGAGAAGGTATGACTGTGCAGGCAAGGGAGCTGTCTGCAGGCATCGGAGCTGTTTATTAATAAACTATTATTATTTAACTAGGGATGCTCAATGTCTAGGATGCCATTTATCTGTACTTCAACAGGTAGCAGGAGTGAAACGTTTGGGAGTATATTGAATTGCACTGTTTATTCATATCATTATCTGTTCAGTGACTTCACAGAAGGTAAAATAAAGTCTTCTACCCCTTGCTTCAGGATCTGCTGGGGTAAGGAGAGAGAATCCTTGTTTCCTTTCTGAATTCTTCTATATGAATTATCTTCACAATGAAGAAACTATAATTCCTGTAGAAGAACTTTCTCAGTGTGGACATGATACTGCATTATTTTTTGAGTTTCTCGTGAAGGTTGCATCAGCAGAAACAATTTCTGTGCTTCTGGTGGTAGCTTTCTTTTTTTGTCTGGTTGGGACATGAACTGCATTTACACTGGGGGAGTTGTGCAGACATTTTCATAGAAGAAAACATTTTCCTCTGTCACTGGTTCTTCTGGCATCTGATAAATTCAAAGAAAATAATTTATCTGTTTTGCCCAGTTTACAAAGCTGGATGGAAATTGTTTAGGTTATTTCAGCTGGACAAAAGATGAGACTTGTAATCAAGTGTCCTGAGTCAGAACTATCCACTCTGGAGAACTAAAGATTCATCAGCTGGAAAATGAAGCCATGGCAGATCTATGCTGGTGTAGCCTGAAAAGCTGATGTTCCCCTCTGACATTTGGGAATGGACAAGGTTATTATTTTGACAACAGGATCCCATTCTTGCCTTCCTCGTTACTGTTGCCCTCTGTCCCTTCCACTGTGGGATGGGAGAGATGCAAGGCGTATGTCTGCTGCAGTGCCTGGGCAGAACACAAGGGGGCTAAAGATCTCCTGATTTCTCTGCTGTTACCAGCATATTACCATCTGGAAATCCCTGAGGAAGCATGTTAATTCAATTTTATTACTGTATATTTTAAAGACTGTCAGAGAAGCCCAGGGCTTTTGGACAGGTCTTTGTTTTAGTTTAGTCTAAATCAAAATAAATAATAAAATCCTCATGAAGATGTACAGGCACTGTGAGATACTTATCCAACCTGACATGATGCAAAAATAAACTAACAATGTTTTATAGGCTCATGAAAAAAATATTTACTTACCTCATATGACTGTGCCAGTAAAGTTTTAAACAGATTAAATGCTGAGACAGATGCCAGTGTTCATAGCAATCACTTCGCATATGGAAAAAACAAACAAAGAAAAACAAACAAAGGAGGAAACACAATTATCCCAAATTTAAGCTTGCCAAACCCAGTGTAAATGCATTAATGTCTGGCACAACGTGTACTTGTTTCTCTTCTAAGAGCGAGCAAGTTTTGCTATAGATTTGGCAAGCCCCTTGAGATAGCTGAAGAAAAACAGTACAAATGTATATTGAGCAAGATTTTGGACCAGAATATGTAAGTTAGGAATGTAACAAATCTTGAAATTGGGCTATTTTGGTCTGCACAGTTATGTTTTTAAAGATACGCCTGACGTGTCAGTGGCCTTTAGTGTAAGGTTTTGTTCCCTAGAAAGACAGGGCACTTGCAAAGTAAGCACATGAACCCAGTGCTGTGGTGAATACAGGTGCATTTAAGTGTTCAAGTGTTTTAAGTGTTCGCCCAGGAAGTGTAAATACCTAGGAAAATTGGGGGATGTGAGCAAATCCACTACCTAGTGCAGTAGTCACAAAATCCATGTTGCATGCCAGAAATATCTGGTTTGGGTTGTATATGTGGTTTTTAGATGGGAATTACTTTTGGCACAGAACTGCACTTCTGCTGTGATCTTCACCCCCTGCTAAAAACAGTCATATTGGTAGGCCTAATGTTAGGAAAGACTGGAGTCAAATTTAGTACATGGATAGCTCCATAATGAAAACACCCAAGTTTCATCTCTACAGCACCTGCCAACCCAACCCCAGTGAAGGCAGTGATGAGGCTGGTGAGGGCTCAGGGTGGCTAAGCACAGCAGAATTCAGGCACCTGTGCAAACATACTTGTGAGAGAATAAAATGGAGCGTTTGGTAGGTGGTACCAAGGAGGGGAACTTTTGTTTTGAGGATAGAACAGTTCAAAAGAAAGATGGCGATATCTAAACCCAACCAGTTCAACATGTTTGTGGTGCTGGCTACCGTACGAGCACACATCCTGCCTTGTGGTGCATCAGCATGATTAGCCTTTCTCCCATGGACTACACAAATAACTAATGAATTTCCATAATTTCCATACGGCAACAATTCTCAGTGGTTCTGAGGAAAAACACCTTGCACTCTACCATGTCCTTGCTGAGGACTTGCAAAGTCCTGCAGTTGCGTAGCACTGGTTTTCCTTTTATTTTTTTTTTTCCCTGAATGATAAACTGATGGTGCATTAAGAGATTCTTTAAACATATTTACTTCTTTCATTTAACTTGATCTCCCACAGAAGTGAATATGAGATGTGCAAATATCGAGAATGTACAAATCAAAAATGGGAGAGAATGTTATCTGAGCATCATGACTGAGCCCAGATAACTGCCTTGAGAGGGGCTGAGGTTCACAAGACAGTGGTGATCATAACACCAGTGAGGAACATACAATGTACTGACCTGGAGTGCTGAACTTAAACTTTGAATGCAGTAAGCTTCTCTTAGCAGCATACTCAGGAGCAAGCATATCTCAACTCCCAAGACTTTCTCTGGATCTTAGTTCTGGATAGGAAAGACTCCTATATCTGATTTATATCTGGGATGAGTTATTCAGAAGCCATCACAATTCTGAGAAGGATAATATATATTTTTTTTCCTGACCTGTTTATTTTAATCCAGACCTGCAAACTAGCTTGCAAAACAACTGAGAGGAGGTTTTAGAGAGGTGAGTGTTGGTCTCTTCTCACCAGTCACAACTGACAGGAGAAGAGGAAATGGCATCCAGCTGCACCAGGGGATGTTTAGGTTGGACATCAGGAAAAACTTCTATGGCAGAAGGGTTATCAAAGACTGGAACAGGCTGCTTGGAGAAGTGGTTGAATTGCCATCTCTGGATGTATTTAAAAGCTGTCTAGCAATGGTGCTCAAGGATATGGTGTATTAGTGGCCCTGTTAGAGTTAGATAATAGTCAGGTTTGATGATCTTAAAGGTCTTTTCCTACCATAATGATTCTGTGAAAACAATGTGCAAAAATTGCCTAAACATATTCCTGCCCATGGGAGATCTGTAGTTGCCTTTTTTTTAAATCAGATTTGAAAATATCTGAGCAGCTGTGAGTGTGACCAAGTTTAACTGCTATGAAAAATGACTGCTTTCAGAGAAGAGTGCTGACTGGAGCTCAGCAAGAATAAAAGGTGTGAGCTGTTAGGAGATAAAAATCTGTTGTGAAAAGACTGATAATGCTTGTGATCTACCTGTATGTTTATTATTTTTACCTCTTTCCTTCCCTCAGAAAAACAAACAACAAAATAGCAACCTCAAAAAAAAAAAAAGATGTAAAACAGAAGCACAACAAAATTGGCATATGTCAAACCAGCACAGTAAGTGGTGACCAGAGCAGAGGCCTGCCTGGTGGGCTCTGAGTCAGGCCTATAAATCAATACAGTGGGCATTCAGGATGGTGTATGAGTATCTTGGTCCCTTCCTTCTCTCACATTCATGTATTATTATTTTCTAATTGGCCACTGGACTGAAGTGGATGATTCTGGCCCCATTTCTAGGCATGCCCATCACTGTTAAGTGCTACACGAGTGTGCAGTTTGGTCTATCTCCTTCCTCAGCTACTTTTTCTGAAAGACTCCAACTTTTTTATCATTTGGAGCTACTGAAAAAGCTGTCTACACACTTGCTGGCAGAGCAAGCAACCCCATTTCCTCACACTCGCTGACTGATAAGAGTTGCTGCTGTCTCCTACCAGCCATGCTGGAATGACAGACTGGACAAGGGAGTTTCTGTCCTCTCCAGCGCTGGCCAAAAGCAGCTTGAAAATACAGCAATCTTCATTTAACTCTAGAGCAAAGATCACCTTATGACTGCAAAGACAGTCAACTCTCACTTTAAAGCCAAGCGGTGCAGTTTTGAATACTAGGAGGAAAGATGTTAAGAAACATGGATGATGGAGTATTTATTTAGAGTTGCCAGACTTCTCTGTTCTTAAAAGGCATTTGCTATTGCCAAAGATCAGTCTGATGTTGTTATTTCAGTTTCCTGAAATGAGTTTAACACAAAAGTTTTAATCCCAATTAGCCAGCTGCTGCTTCTTTGTAAATGCCTTTCAAAGACCTTGTCTGCATTTTCCCATTTCTTGCATACTATACAGCAATCATAACAACTCATAGGAAAAGCTGAGCAACCTTATCACTATTTATGTCAGTGTACTGTGGGAAAGTACCAGCTGAGGTTGGCAAGATTCTTCCATCAGTTGTTTTACAGTGCCCATCAGGATCTGGAGGAACCTTGGTCAGACAAGGAGGAGGAAGATTCCCAATGCATTTAGCCTTTGGGCTTTCTTGAGGCATAACAATAGAAGTATTTATTACTGTTCTTAGTTTTTAATGGCCTTACTAAAGGCCAGCACCTCCTCAAATGTTTGGTGGGCCTCTAGCCCAGCTGTGAGTAATGAACTGTTTGTGACAAACTCTGATGTGAATTGAGCCCATGTATGGCAGTTCACTATAAACATGAATTCACTGGCTTCCCTTTTGACACTTATCTTTATCTCTCTTGTGGATTGAGCCAAAGGATCTGCTCCAAAGCTCCTGAACTAAGACTTTCAAAGTCTCCATACAACAACTGCAGTTCATGCCATCTCTTAACACTGCTGGCCTAGGCAAGAATTAAACTTGCAGCCAAGGCTGCAGCATCAGAAAGCATGATGATAGAAAACACCTTGGAAAATGCTTCACTTGACAAGAGCTAGTCCATTGGGTTGTCCCTCTCTCCCTCTCCAAGGTGAGAGAAGATATCACCTCTGTTGATGAGTCCTTCAGTTCCACTGTAGTTGCTTCTAGGTTTGTTCTCACAGTCTCTTCCCAAACTGTAGTCCCACTGCCAACAAGATGCACAGCCCTCAAGAGGCGATTTCCTCTCATGGGAAACTGCCCTTCCCATACAAAAGCACAAGTCCAAGTTGAGCAGCTGTGCTAATAATTGGCTCTGAAACAAGACTATCCATCAGTTTTTCCAGAGTGACCCTTCCAAGTTTCAAGATGCTTTCCTTGCTTTGCATACCTGTCCCCTAGCACCCCCCCTTTTTTTTTTTTTAATGATTGAGTCTGATTTCTATTAGCTACTCTGATTTACCTTTTTTTGTGGTTTGTTGAGCTTAGCTTGGGTTTTGTGTTGTTTTATATGAAAATATAATTCTTCCTGTGGGTGCTGGGTAACCATTATTAGGTGTTAATGGACCCTGGCAGAGCAGTCATGCATCCTGGTGCACATTAGGGTTTGATTTGGGTCTTTATTTCATTCTATCTATGCTACGACTTGAATATGCGTTTGTTTGCTGTTTAGCTTTACCTCTGTCCCATTGCTTTCACTGGCTTTTGTTTCTGTTCTGCCAGGCTGAGAAGTTTAGTGAGATTTCTGCTGTGCAGAAATACAACTGTGTAGAATTCTGAAGCATTTCTGGTATTTTGTGTTTTATTCTACAGGGAATGGTCAGAATTGCTCTGGTCCTAAATTTATTGTGCTGATAGATTTTACTGTTTCTTTGTTCCTTCTTGGGCTGCTTCTGTTTCTGTTCATTATAAGGATTTGCTCAAAAATTAACATTCTTGGACTGTCCATATATTTGCACTTTGTTCTGATTGGTATTGTAACTTTTGGTGATCTATGGCCACAGGCACAAGGAACTGGCAAGGAAGTGCCTGAAATTGTGGTTTGGCTGCAGATACCTGGTTTAGAGTCTTGTCCCTCTATTAATCTCCATTGCAGACAATAGACCAGATCGGTGCAACTACACCAGGCTTTAATTCAATGACCCAAAACTTATGCCAACTGAGAATCTGACCCAATGTTGTATTTATAACTGAGATAAAATTTGCAGAGAGAGGTAATATCTTTTATTATATCCCCTTGATTTATTTGAGGGGGGGGGGGAAACAGAAAAGTCCCTTTTCAAGGAGAATTAGCTTTGTGAGGATGCCACAGAAATTATTACCCTCTGTTCACAACAGAAAGACATTCAGAAAATACGTACATGAAAAAAAGTCTGAATAATGATGACATGCTGAGCTTTCCCTCTTGGGTTCTGAACTCTTCCCCACATTGAGCCCTCCCCTTTTCTCTTAGCTGTCTTACCTGGGGAAGACACTTGTGGTCATATCTCCCCAGATCTAACAGTCTCAGGGGCAGCTGGCCCTATTTCTTCCTAGAGCTGACCTGTTTGTTAGGGTTGGTGTGGGACCTGCCTGTGCCTCCCTGGGAGTGCTAGTTCTCCCTTCCCTTCAGTGAAGAGAGCGTGCAAAACCATCTCACTAGGTTTACATAACTGGGCTGAGACTTGGGACTTCACGTCTCTACCAGGTCTTTAGTTGAATGTTGATTTATTGTGCTATCACACATCCAGCACTGCTGTTTGAATCTCACAAGTAATGGGATGGAATTAGAAAATGTGAATTTGGATGTACTTTCAGAACTATTAGTCTATGAGCTCTTCAAATGGGACTTAAAAAGAAGATGACCAAGGCTGTTTGAGTGAGTGGGCATGCCAGGTCATCCTCCACAGGCCTGGGTTTAGTGGTGGTGGCACAGCAAAGAGTTTTCCCTGGGGGCACAGTTGGATGAGGGCTGCTGTCCATTTCCTTCAGACAGACATAGCTGCGAGGTCAGTGTGTGTAAATGCCATGTGTAGGTGTGCAGTTTTGGCTGCAAGTACAACCATTGACAAATCCCCGTAAAGAAGAGACAGCAACACAGCCTTTCTACACTTGTGTGCACTGAGTGCTCAGAGTCCCATATATAAAGCAGGACTTTCATAAACCTTCTCAATCAAGGAAAACATTTCCTCAGTTCCCCTAAGAGCAAGGGAAACTAATGCCTTGTTTGGGATACTCGTCAGCTGCTGCCAGCAGGTGTCCCAGCCATGTCTGGGCCAGGGCCCGGCTCTACCAAAGATTTACTGTTCAGTCTGTCAGCATGAATTCATCCCACATTCTTCTTCAAGCTTTCTGACACCCTGGCAGGTTTTGCTGCAGAGACCATGCTTAGATGTCTTCTCCGAATTGGCTAAATGTAGTAGGTGAAATGATGGAGGAAGCTCAGATATAAATGTGGTGAGTACAAGGTATAACAGAAGGAATAAATCTTTGTCCTCCCCTCTTCCCAGCCAGATACACCATAAGCCTGGCAGACTTCTGATTTTATACAGAGAGCAACATATGCTGCAGTTTTTCTTTCTCTAACCATTAATCAAAAGGTATTTTGTACAAACAACATAATTGCCAGCTCTGGCCATCATGGGTGGGCTGACAGAAAGGCTTTGCAGTTCTCTACAGAACAGATAATTTTGCTAAGCACTAGCTCCAGTAGCCAGCAGCAGCTGTAAGGACCATACGCCAGCATGAGTGGGTGTTCAGGGCTGCAGACCAGGCTCCAGCCTCAGTGCTGGCAGAGGTGGGCAAAGCTGCGTTTTTGGCTAGACCAGCGTAACACTGCTAGGAATGAGAATATTAGTGTTTCAGCAGAAAAAAAAAACAAATCCTCTTGCATCCGTCTTGGCTTTTTGTTGTCTTCATGGGCCAGATTATGTCTGCTCATTTTGTTATGATACCAAACTTGTAACTTTTCTTAGTTGTGTCAAAGAACATAAATCTGTAGACAATACAGCTTAGGTGTCTTAGCAGGTGACTTCTTGCTCACAACCCAAACTATAGCTGGAAATGAGAAATTCTAAGAGGACTTCACTTGGTGCAGGGGCCTGTGGGGTGACAGGAGCCAAATGCTGGGTGTGGAGGTGGGTGTCGTGTTTGGGCAGCAGGGTGACTGCTGTTAGTGAGCTGGGAACAAAGTGCTGGGCTGGAAGACTTTTCAAGGGTCTTCTGAAAACCAAGCCACAGGTCCTTTCCACCTCATGTGAGTCTGTCGGGGAGGAATGGCCACAGAGGCTGTTCTGCTGCACCAGTGCTGGAGTACTTTTCTCTGGGGGGCAGAGAGCTTTCAGGCTCTTCAAGGGTGCCTATTGTTAGTAGATGATGCACAAACAGCTTCTGGGGAGCTGGCAGCAGAGAATGGCAAAGCTACACAGCATTAGAGTTATTTCTTGAAAGGAAAACATTTTATTGTCCAGTTTTATGCTGCTATTTGGCACAGTGGTCATTTATCTCAAGGAACTGTTTCCTGGCTACTGAAGCCAGGTCATGTGAAGCTGCAGCCAGGACAAGACTCTGGTGCCAAAGTGATTTTGAGTAGCAGCCAGCATGAGCAAGAAGTGCTAGTGTGATAATAAAACACTGCTGCTGAAGGCACTTCCAGGAATTAGCAATCTATTTTGTTTTTTAAGAAATCAGACAATTTTGTAAGGGTAATTTCTAGAGTGCTGGGATATACTGGCCAAAGAGCAAATGCTCTGATTCTTTCCTCCTAGAGCACAGATGGCACCAGAAACTAACATCCATATTACTGCAACAAAACCCATGCATCTTTGTTATTGCTATCTTCATCTATTGGGAAGGATCCCATCAACTACGGATTATGTCTTGACTTACGTAGTTACCAAAAGCCCATCAGTGGCAAACAAAGCTAATGTGAGGTGTGAAATATGCCATTGGGCCAGCAATCTTCCCCATGTCGAACTCCAGCTGTTATATGGGGTTAGTTTCTTTTGGGAGTGGCAGTTCTGCTACATTTAATTTCCCTGGAAATCATAAAAGCAAAAGACAAAGGGAAATGAATTCAGCTGTACAAATTGCTCCAACACAGTTGCCTTTGTATGTTTTCTGCTTAACTTGGGCAATTTTAAAGGGTTACAGAAAACTTAGAATATACAGAGAGAGATTGGTCCCAGAGCCAAATCTAGATGCCCAAAATCTTGGGAAGATTTTTAGACCTGGAGTTTTGATCTAGCCAGTTGTAGAAGTAAATTTCTTTCTATAAAACTTCTGCTGGAGCCAGGCTTGCATTCCTCACCATCTCAAAATTTAGTGCTGGTTACTTTGTGGCGAAAGCAAATTTATGTTTTGCTGGTCTTGAAGTGACTGATTTGCTGAACATCAGATGATAGAATTTGCTATAACAAATTGTTGGATCGATGATCTAACAGGCGAGCACGCTGTTAGTGACATGTGATGATTCAAAGGCAACAAACGTATCTTGCTGTGCCATCTCGTAGGGGAATAATTTCTTCCTGACACTTCTAGTGATCATCTTACACCATGAAGCATGAGATTTGATTACTGATACTTTAGCATGCATAACTGCAAAGGTTGTTATTTTTAATGGAGTGGACAGTGTGTCTCATGAGAGTTATAAACACATCGTGTGCATTTGAAATGTGATTGTTGCAATTTGGCCGTTTCTAATACAGACGGCTTTGCACAATTAGATTAGCTGATGAAAACACAGCATTGCTCAACAAATCAGCAGGATTCATAGTTAACATTTCTCATGAAGTCTCTATGTAAGGCAGTTATTTTTCTCCTCAATAATATGTCTGTCTTGAGTAGCAGCAATTTCTGCTGAGAATGCCAAACTTGGGAACAGCAGTGTGGAGTTGGATGTACCAGAAATCTCAGTTTTATATGTCTTGAAGTGATAATTGCAGTGACAGGGCACTTATGACTTGGAGTGACCCATCAGTTAAGCAATGAATTCTCCAGCACCCCTTTGGCCCTCTTCCGTGGTGGTAATTTTGGCCAACTACCTTGCAAATCAGAAGGCCTGGTCTTCCATGAACATCTTCTCATGCTATTTATAACCATTCTTTCAGTATCAGCCAATACAGGTATGCTTTGACAGATAGGTCACAAAATTCTGCCCTCCCCTTATTTTAAGATACAAGCAACTTTTAAGATGGGGAAAACTAAGTTCTCATTAACACTGGTGCTTCAAAAACTGGGTAGGCTTCTTCTTGGCAATACTTTCTCTTTAAAATGACCTTTTGGTTCCTAAGTGGCACTTTAATGTAGCGGACAAGTCCAAAGAATATGGGGAGACATCAACCACTAAAAAACCCAGCCTCCTCTTAAAGATAATATTCTCACCGATCTTCAACCTATGGTAAAATCCTTTAGTCTTTGGGTTAGTTCCAAGCCCAGAGGAATGTATTTCTGTTTTGTCTCTCTTCAGACAAATTATCTAAATTAGAAAATCCTCCACAGTTCTCTCCTGTCCACTCTGATTTCAGCCATGACCTTAAAACTGGTCATGGTTACTGTGGCTCATGGCACTGTTCTCATGCCCCCTCTTCTGTCTGTCCTGTCCTCAAAAACTTGACAAACCAGAATAGATGAAGTTATTTAAAAAAACCCCAAACAAACAAAACCAAAACCGACACAAACAAAAACCCCAACCAACAACAAAAACAAACAAACAAACAAAAACCCCACCTCACATTTAAAACCCACGCTTTGCATATTCTTGCTTTGTCTTATCACTTGATGATGTAGCAAGGAAAGAAGCCATTGGTCCACAGCTGAACCCTCTCCAGCTCCTCCTCAGAGCTGAATGTGTGTGGATCTGACTGTGTTCTCCAACAACAGAGATGTTTGGACCTTCAATTTCAGTGAAACTAAATAGAAGTTACTAGCTGCCTACTCTTAAATATTTATGCAGTTTTACCAGGCAGTTTTTTCTCTCCACCCCCTGCCACCTTCTTTTTTGACAGCTTTCTTTTTTTAGTGCTTTTTGGATCCAGTGGCTGCACTTATAGATCCCAGGGGAATAGTTTACCCTCATGTCTGCCTACTCACCCCACCTTTTGATTTTTACAGAGACCTGTAGAGTGACAGCATTTACAGTGTGGCAAACGGAATTTAAAAACAAATTGAATCACACCTTGAACATGGCCACCACAACTCAGTCCAAATGCAGAAAGTATGTGGGCCTTATGTTATTATGCAGAAACCCAGATTTTCTTCGAATATGCAAACCAAATGTTCTGTGTCTGTTTCACCTTTTCTTCACTTTATTTGAAATTAGAGTGACAATGGATACAGAGCATGCCTGTCTGTCTATGTCTGGCAGAATTTTGTTCATCTATGAATTCATATTGTTTTCTTAATATTGTTGGTAAGTGATAGCTACATTTCCAGACCATCTAGGGCATACAGAAGATGCATTAAACCTTAACGAAGTATAGTCAATGCAGTGTCCGAGCTCATATTTGTATGAATTAACTGATAAGCCAGTGTTGCCAGATGTACACAGAGAATTAGAAAAAGCCAAAATTTAAGACATCTTGTAGCCAGGTTACTTTTCCAGACTGGATGCTGAGATCAGGTATTAATTTGTTATCTAAAGTGGGTGAGAAGTAAGGTGAGCAGTGTTAAGACACGCTACTTACAATGCAATTCTGTACGCTTTGTTACTGTATTTTAATAGGTAGTGGATTGCCCATTGAGGGACCCTGTGCTTTGCTCTTGAAAGAAGACTTGTGTGCTTCTAGACCACCCAAGCAATATTGGATGGCAATTATTCTCTCCTGGATAGAAGTGCTATAGAGAGAGTGCTAATATGAATCATCTCACCCTGTGTTATCGCTCAAACCTTTCCAGTTCACACCAATAAACATGCTCATACTTACTATGGCAATGTTATAATAACCACAGGGGGAAAATCTAGCCTTTTGTGCCTGAGGATAGTTTTATAAGCAACATGCCTTTCTGCCTGCACCCATGTGGTTTAGTGTTTCAGACTGTTTCATTAACCACTCTTTTGACAGCTTCTCAACAACGGGTAAGGCTACAGCTGCAGTAGGAGTCTCTTAAATTCTCCCTGATGCAAGGCAAGCTTGCAGCTCCTCTGCTGTCTCCTGGCTATGAAACGCTGCTTTTAATCCACAGTAAACCAGCTGATTTGCTAAAAGAATGTCTAGTTATTTATTTTTATGTCTTTCATCATTGGCTGTTCATAATCACTCTCAGCCTTCCTAACTTTCATACCCTGACATTTTATTTGTTTTAGTTCATATTCCTTGTCTATTGGCTTCAACTGGGTTGGGCTTTCATTTTTTGAAAGGCACCTGTTTGGCTTGAACAATATCTTGCCATTTAATCATTTTATTGCTTTCCCCCATACTTTCCTGCCTCCTTCTCCCAATGCACACTTCTTTTTTGTGCTCTCCATGATTACATTCCAGTTTCTTAAATAGCTTCCATGCTGAGTCTAAAGATTTTAATTTCCTTACTTTTGAATTTAAAGTCTTTTTAATATCTACTGCACCTAAGCACAAAGTTTCCCTTCCATGGTGCCTGTTGATGTGATAAGCTCCTCCCTGGGATGCCCAGTTACAGCATGGCCTCAGCCAAAAGGGCCAGTTTGTCTCTGACCACATCTGCTGTCTCTCCCCTCTGCTCCAGCCTAGCCCAGTGCTTGAATTAATGAACCTCGTAGAAAACCGCCCTGGGAAAATACCAAAAGGGTGTTTTCTGCCAGTCTTAGTGGAAGGTACAAACAATTCCTGAGCTCCAGTACCCGATGTGGGACTTGAAATAGCTCAGGGTTTCTTGCTTGACTCCTCAGACAGGGATGGGCTTGGTTTCAGGTTCTGCCTGTGCCTGCACAGTACTAGAAGAGCTGCAATTAGACTGTTCACTTGAGGAGAACTGGGAGACCTTGGGATAGGAAATTCTGTGAGAAACTCTGAGCTGGCCGGAGTGACTTCAAGCCTGGCTGCAGGAATCCCACTGCTAATTACCTGCACTGTACCCAGACCATAATGCACTTTTATAGGGCACAGCAAGCCAGTGAGGATGGCTCCAACTAATAAAATCATAAGAGCTCTCTGTAGATTTGCAGCTAGACAGATTGGATCAGAAGACCTAGAAACAACAGAAATCAGTGACATGCTTGCTTTTTGTTTTTATTTTCCTTTTCCATGAGTGTTTTCTAATTTTCCTTACTACTAGACTGTGATTGCCCTCCAGGGAAAGGCCAAGTGTATACTTTAAGTCTTCTTTTGTATTACTCTTACACCCCAACTTGTTTTTTCTCTGGATTGGGTTTATGCTCCCATTAGGCTGAATAAACAACTACATCTAAATAAAAAATAACTGGGTTCCTTGCAGCTTGCACCATTTTGCACCAATAACCCCCCAAAAGTTGATTTTACAGACTTTGTTTATACCATACTCAACCTCCACTCACCCCATATGCCCATGGGGCAGCTCCCTCTCTGGGTCCAGGCTGCCCACAGTACCTCGGCTGCTGGGAGCAAAAGAGACACATTTTCTCAGCAGGTACCTGATGCACTGTCCCTTTTCCCTTCGTGTGCCTCCCTTGGGTGAGCTCAACACCGCAGGACAAAGACCCTCTTGTTGATACTTGTGGCACACAGGAAAACCTGCCTTATTGCTTTGGAGTAGGCATTTCTGTTTTGTCACCAGGCTTGGTGATTCCACCTGGCCCCAACTTAGGAATAAAATGAGAGTGGTGACACCTCAGGAGCTGATAACCTAGTGTCAGGGGAAACTATTTGGTAGGGAAAAGCTGTGGGTGGATTTTCTGGTTTTTCAATATTACCTCAGTTATGTGGGTTGGTAAGTAAGAATGGAAGGGGTTGCTTAGGCCTGTTGTGGTGGTGGTGGAGGCATGCTGCAGACTTTGGCTGATCTTCACTGGTGTCAAAGAAGTCAGCAGGACTAAGAGACAGGGAAAAGCCACTTTGGAGAATGTGTGTCTATACGGAAGAGTTTTAAGATGCTCCTTTCAGTGCCTTTCTTTTGGACATTGCTGATATTTAATGAATAGTATGAACTGATACTTGGAGGTAATGTGGTGGAAGGAGAACACCAGCTTCTCCTACACAAACATCCAGAGACTTTTAGTGGAAAAAACCCAGGCTATTTAATTTCAAATTCCTTGGGTTTTAAGGCAGCTCTTTTCTACAGTTCAAGCCTTTTATATCAAAGACTGAATGAAGAAAATGGAAATCTGAGATTTGCAGAAGTGAATCTAAATGGTGCCATGCCAGCTCACCTTTGCTTTCCTTCTCCCTGCATTGTTACCTTGAAACTATCAATTTCTATTTTTAGTTGTGGGATTTTTTTTTTCCCCCCATTCTCTAGTGCCAGAGTGCAAAGTTTCAGCCTCAAACAAATTTTTATAATCAGATTCCAAACCCTTTAAACAAGTTATTTTATTGAAAGTACTGTTAGGACTTTGTCAGGGGCTGTGCTAGCAGGGGTGGCAATAATACATAATGGTGCTGTGAGTGCTGTGGCTGTTCTCTATTACTACCCAAAGGAAATCCAGAGTGTAGGAGGAGAATTTTAGCAAGTGAAGATTTCCCCACGGCCAATGGGACTGTGCTTGCTAGAAGTGTCCTTTGGCCATTCTTACAATATAAGACACAGAAAATAAATTACAGTTATTTGTAATGACTCTTTATCATTGCAGCAAAGCTATGGCCAGTCAGGACTGGTAATGAGTTTAGGTGACTTCCTAGTTTTGTTATGTTCCTATGCCTGGAGAGTTTATTTAATTGAACTGCTGCATTTTTATTACGGAACTTCCCAAGCTTCAACGTAATATAAGGTGGTGCATGGGCAGAGTTGAGCTGGGAGAGGAGGAAACATCTTTAATTGTTTCAGATTCCCATATGTTGCCCCTCCTCCTCCACCTCCACTGTCTCTCCAGAGGTGCCTCTGGGTCGAAGTTGAACTAAAAAGTCATTTAATGTAAATACTTTAACATGCTTTGGTCCCACAGGCAGTGGGCAAGGTACAATGCTTCCAGGCATTTTAAGAACAGCCTGAGGATGGCATGCCATAGCTATGTTGCTGCTGGCTGCAATCATGGCTTGCATGCTTTTCTTCACCAACACTGTAATTCCTGCTAGACTTTAAAGAAGAACAGACACTGTCCTCTAGGGTGCTCTCCATAAACATATACAAACTGGGTCAAACTCTTTCCTCAGTTGCACTGAAGTAAATCAGGAGTAATTCCACTGACCACCGTGAACATTGCCGTGAAGTTACACCGGCTAAGGGCAGAAGTCGGACTGCCACGCCTGATGGCATATGTGAAAACTGTCACTGCCAGCTGACGTGAAATACTCATTTACTGCAGCACATGGATAGCATTAGTGTTGCTTCAGACTTAGTTTGAGTGGAAGTCAGTGGTTAAACACCTGAAATCTCAGTAGACAAAGGAGAAGACTATAAAGTTTTACGACTGTAGAGTAGGAGATTGCAACATATAGGTTCCATTAAAAAAAAATCAGAAACTAAGTTATATTACATACTTTAGAGGTTTTGTCACTGAGTTGATTAGTATGACTTAGTTATTAGCTGTTACTAGAAGCTTTCCACTGAGAAATGGAATTAGAAATACCAGTTGCTGTATTTTTATTCACAAACTTGTTGAATTCATCTCAGTCTCACAGATGTACAGAGAACAAGTCCTAAGGCTGTTTTATGTTTAAGTATTTGCCTATTTCTTTGGGGAGGAAAAAAATGCAATCTGTGGAGAGAAAACCAATGTTTTGTAACAGCTGGGCTTCAGATGCACGTGCCAGAGCAGAAAGAGATGAGGGCTGTCAGCCACATTTTGTACTCAGGCACCTCTAATGCTGGTGACTGGGCTACTTATTTCTCAGGCCAGCACTAGTACCCTAGTTTTTATCTGTCTCCAGCACCACCTGACTTTCTCCTATTCTATTTCTCTCCTCTTTTCTCTGCCATCCTTACAATTCTCCTTCATTCTGCATCCCCACAAGGGCTGTGATAGATGCTCTGACCACTAGAGAAAGGCAAGGGATTCAGTAAGGAAATGAGGACTCTGCCCTTTTCTCACATGTACAAGAACTCCCAGGTAGACCTAATGTTATTGTTCATTCCTGAAACACACTTAGCCTCTTCATAACTTGTTGGATTTTGTTTACTTTTACCTTGCAGATAGATCATATGCATCTTTAAAAAAATCTGGGTTTTGTCCAGTCTCTGACTAGACAAATACAGGTATTGTTCAGTGCCAGCACCTACATGACAGGCTTTTAAATTGGTGGGGAGAGATGTTGATATGATGTATACCTGTGGACTTGACTCTGAAATGTGATATTTAGGTGGCTTTTAGAGAACTAAATTCACTAACCAGAAGGGCTTAACATCAGAACAGAAAAGAGCCTCCAGCCTGACTGAAAGAGCCTTCAGCCTGACTGTAGTGCATTCATTAAAAGTACAAAATAATGTTTTCAGACAATCATTTGTAGTGTCAGTCCAGCCCTATTCTTGCACATAGCTCACCACAGGTTCCTCTTCCTCTTGTTTCAGTTCTAGTTTTCACATCTTATCCTGTGAATCTCTAATCAGTACTACCAGTGAGATCCACTCTCTACCTGGATCAGGTGCCATTGTGTAACTTCAGTGACATTTAAAGGCAGGAAAAGCTTGCACCTAAGAACAGAAAATTGAGAGGGAAAGTTAAGAATTAAGATGAGCTTTTGAAACTGTAGCAGACGACAGATCCGCCCACTCTAGTGAGCTTGACTTGTGCTGGTTGCAGTGGGCAAGACTTTTGCTGGTTTCAGTGAGCAAATCTTGATGTTCCTCCAGTCTCTTAAAGCAGCAACTAAAGCTTATGGGCCAGTGGCAGCATGTCCTCCTCACCTAACATAGCAGGATATTTTGACCTGATCATGAGACACCTTGATTAGATCATAAAACGTTGATAATGTGAAACTTTCAATTGCTTTCATATTTGCATTTGAGTTTGGTGTGCCCAAGGGAGACTTGTGGGTGTTCAGAAGTTGCCCGGTAATCTTATTTTACCTGGTTTTACTACTGATTTGAAAAGTACAGGGTTGAGGGATTTTTTTTTTCTTGTTATGTTTTTGCTAGTGGAGAAATTCAAGGAAAAGAAATCCCTTTTGATATGGGAAATGATGTTGTATTTTATTTAATAAAGACTAAATTTTATTGTGCAGCAAGTCAATTTATAAATGTGATCTCTGTAACTTACACTTTTAATTACAAGGGAAAAAACTAAATTACTTCATTAATGCTATGAAAAGGAACAGTGACCTACCTGCCAAATGGCAAGGTGGAAATAATTAATCTGGTCAATTAAAAAGAAACTGATAAATTAAAATGCAAAGCCTTCCATGTGGTGCATTAAATTAGGGAGTCACGACTTCCAGAATGTGCTTTTATTGTCAGACGTGATCCTTCCTTTTTTTTCTTGACTTTATTCTGCTTTTGGCAAATGCTGTTAGTGAGTTGTTTGGCATTCAGAGCTAACATACGAATTCATACACCCAGGCACATTGTGCAAAAGAAAGCTTGCAAGATCAAGCTCTTTATGATAAGTCAACTGATGAAATGCATATGCCTTGGTTTTATTATTATATTACAAACCCCCTTACTCCCATTGCTTTGCTTTCCTTCCCACTGTTAAATGTCACTTGCCTTTCCTTGGGCTTGAAAAGACTCAGGCACGGTGCTGAACTGCCGGCATCATCTCAATCAATTTATGACCTTAAAAATCTGATCCACACAGAAACTACTAAGCTGCTGGAGCTGAACCCTAAAGTATACAGCATATTTGCTCCACAGAACTGGAAATAGTAAAACAGTTTCTTTTCTATAAATACCAGTAACTCCTCTTGACATTTACAAGTACATAGTATTTTTTTTTACACACTGCACGATCTCAGAAGTGCATAACAGATCAGTGAGCTGGGTATCTGCTCAGCATAGGTAACTACAAAGCCATTATGTGCCCTGCACCATCCCTCACAAAAGCTCAAGACATTTACATTAGCTCCTGTCCATCTCAAGGCCATAAATTGCAATAAGAAATATGGGCTACTTACTGAATGGTTGACCAGTGCTCTGGTGCAGCCTATGGGAAAATATGAATGTTACTGTTTACTTTAACTAGGGCATATATCATACAGAGACAAGGTCTTCTCGTTAAGAGGAGAGTTGCTCTCAGTAAGAAATAATTTGGGGCATGTCTTGTTGCTAGGAAAAAAAATCAAATTGAAAAGAAAAAGCTAGGCAGGTAATGTTTTATATCTGAGGTGTTAGAATTGGCAAGCATTAAAAATGCAGCAAGAGAGCCAAGTCAGACATTTCTGTGATGTGGTGAAAAATAAGCAGCTTGTGTTGTAGCCTCTTCAGAAGGCGTGGGTTTGCCTTGTGAGGGGGAGCAGTATGAGATGGAATAAACATCTGTGGCCAGAAATCAAATTCCTGGCAGTTCAGCAGCTTCAGTCCTCCTCCTCAAAAGCTACAAATCACTAGGGGGATTCCCCTCACCCCAGTGCCTGCCAGCAGCTCTGCAAAATCACCAGATAGGCCCCCACAACATGGTTTTAACTCCTGAATGCTCATGTGTCGATAGATTTCCTCACTAAATCCTTAGGATATCATGATTCAGAGCTGAATTATATACTCTGCACCAGTTTTTGCCACCTAAACCAGCAAATCATTGACTGTGTCTGGCTGGGAATTTCCTTCTAGAGAGGGGACACACAAGCAGTTCCTATCGGTGACCAAATACAGGAGTGTAGCTTCAAAGGGAATGGCACAGGAAAGAGGCAGACAAGCGAAAACAAATTTACTTACTGTAAATGAACACAGAATATATAAAGCCTGCCCTGGGGTACGAAACTTGCAAAACTCTGTTAAAATCATCAGGTTTCCCAACACCTCTGTCAGCTTCTGCTATTAACACACCTAGAAAAACTGAGGCAAGTGTCATTGCCGCCCGATGAAAGCCACCCCAATTAAAGAGATAGGCCCTCCAAAAGTAGCTAAAAGTTTGCTGAGACCAGATATGTATGATGGGTTGTCCTGACATGGCAAGTTGTACAAGCATTGCCAAAGTTGAGGGAAATCCCAGCACTCTGGTATCCACCAGGAGCAGCTGTGCAGTGCTTCAGACTTTGTCCCACTGGCTTGTGTGGCTTGTTCTCCTCTCATTGTTCTGTATGGCACATGCTCAGGGGGTGTTACTTTCATATACAGTCCCATCTCAGATCCAAATTGCTACTCAAGCTGTGTGATGAAACTTTCTTGTGCTTCCTGAGCATATAATGAAGTGTTCTCCTTGTGTGCTGTAAACTTAGGTTGTGTGATGGAAACTGTGCCCCTCCTCCTCATGTGTTCTGCCTCAGCTTTTTGCTGCCACAACTGATGCTTGTGGATCTGGTGGATGCTTGTGGACATTGACCCAAGTGTTGGGTATAACAGCACAACTGTTGTAGGAATAAACATTCATGACAGTACCTGTCATCAAACCCACAGCCCAAGGGTGGAAGAAGGGAGGGTTTAAGATGGACAATAAACCAAGCCATTTAAAATGTGTTGCCAAAAGCCCACGGAGCTTAGCATCCCATTTCTGATGCCCAAAGCAGGATGCAAAGTCTGCCTGCTTGTCAGGAAGCTGCTGTTTGGCTTGAGGAGCAGTAGCGTGGCTGGCGCCTTGCTCTTCACAGGGCAAGCAACTTTGCAATAGCAGCCATGTGCCCCTGGTGCAGGTGTGCACTTTCAGGTGGAGTCTCAGCATGCCATGTCCTAAGGCACAGATTCACAAAGATATTTGGGAACCTCTTGCTGAAATGGCGAGACTCAGGTGCCTACACGCCACACAGATCTTGGCCCAAGGTCTCTGTTGCTTCATCCACAGTTGCTTCACTGCTGTCCTTGGGTCAGAGAGGGATATGGCAGAGAGGAATGTAAAGATCATTATAAGACACTTCTGCACACAGAGCCTGGCCTCAGTGCCTGCATGGTTCAGGTCCTACTTCCTCATCCCTGCAAGCAGGAGAAGAGCTGCTACCTCATGTGCTGAGGGCTATCACTCCACCCAGGGCACCCCTGTGGGCATCCCCAGCCATGGACAAGTCCTGCTTGGGGCTGAAGAAGTGGAGAAGATCATGGTATGCAGCAGTGGTCAAGCATCAGTGCCACAAGCATGTGCTCAAAACCTGAGTTGAATTTGCCCTTCTCTGCTCATGAAAGTGTGCGTTTTTCCAACAGGTTGTGCCTCCTTATGCTATAGTTTAACCTTCCTCCCTTGCTCTTTCTGTCCCGTCGCACCCATGCTGTACTTGTTTTTGTTTCAAAATGTAAACATGTGCCTCTGAGCAAGCTACCAGGCTGTGGCATGTTTTATTAACTCTGTGCCAATGCTGGAATGAGATTACTTGATGACTGGATTTCCTTGAAGTCAAACTAAATATCCTGAGAAATGAGAAATTTTACTGAAATCCTGCTGTGCCAGCCAGGTCACAGGAGGGTCCACACCATTATTTGCATGCCTGTGTTGCTGCCATAGATATGCAGAATTATCTGATTTGAGTATATTCTTAGTTTGGTTGGTTGTTTTTTTTTGGGAGGGGTTTGGTTGGGCTTTTTATTTATCAGGATGAGGCAAATGCATTTTGCCACTGCCCAGTTTAAATTAGTGTGAAGCTGTGATAGAAACTCAAGATGTCTAAATATGGACAAACCTATAGGTGAAAAAAATTGCAGTGAAAACTGACCATGTTTGCACAAAAAAGGCCCTTGGGCTACTGAGTCCTATGGGAAAACAGATGAAATAGCTGTGAGAAATAATCAGGAAGATATGAAATGCACGCCATTTTTTAGTATAAATATTCATTGCTTTAGGGGAGCCAGGCAAGCCAACATCATCTCAGGATATTACCTACATGTCATGGACTGAAATATTTCTTTTTGTGTGAAGAAGAAAGGAGGTGTCTATTAGCAACTGCATTTGTGGGCAGAGCCGAGGCTGGGACCCTCAGAGGCGCAGGAGCTCACCCTGGCTCCTCTGCAGCCCTCCTCTGACCCCACTGGGGCACCCACCCTGAGGAGCCCAGGCTTCCTCTAGTGCCTCTTGTGGGTGTCTTGTCCTGTGCCAAATCACCCACTGCGGGCCTTTATCCCATGGCAGTGCCCTCACCGCTGACCTCACTCCCACTTGGCTGCTACCAGCCTGGATGTCATTTCAGATGGGAGAAACAGTGCAACGTTTCTCCCTGGAAAAACCTGCACTGGGCTCCACTGTATAAGGAGGGTGCTGGAGGGTCTGTACCAGAAACTCTAAGCTGGTCCTGAGGGATGCACAACCACATGGCATTATCCAGCTGCAGGGTTACTGGGACACAGCAACAGGTCTGAAATGACCCACCTGTGAGATCCCCACCTCTGCTCTGTAGTGAGGATGGGCAGGATCTCAGGCAGAAAATGCAGGAGCAAAGACCTCACAGGATGAAGTGTCACCAGGTTGAAAGTAAAATTCCCGCTGAATGAAATCTGGCGCAAATCCTCGTTAAATGGATATGTGGTTATTGTTAGTGCTACAGTAGTGCCCAGGAAGGCTCCTTCAGGACTACATCACATTTCAGGGGTTCGGATGCAGGAGGTGAAGAAAATGGCAGTCAGGAAAATGTGTAAGTGAATCTGTCTTTTTTTAGTGTCAGGAAATTAATGCCAGCCTCTTAAGGCATGGGAAATGACATTGGCTGCCAAATACAAAGTGCTGTGGATTTCATGGGAATAATTATGACAGTGAAATATTTTCTGAACTTGACCTTGGGCCACATACTAAATGGAAAGAAGTAAATTTGGCACTACAAATGCAAACTGAGCCTCAGTAACTTATACCCATGGAGGATCTGGCCTAAAAGAGCCTGCTCCATGGGGCCAAATCTACCGTCACTTACACTAGTGTAAATCAGACTGTGTTTTTCTGAATTGGATGGAAGTACTGCATAATTTAGCACTTGGTGAGAACTGCTGCCTTGTGGAGGTCAACGGCATCCCAAATGAGCAAATCACCAGCTCCTGTGGAGCTCTCACAGAAGAACCATAAAACAGGAAAGTAGTGGCAAGGCATAAAGTTATCCCTCCAGGAACACTGGATGAGTCTTGATAGAAACGTGGTTTGATGTGACAATTAGGCTCGACAGAGTCCTAACTGGAGTCACATCACTGTTTGTGGACAACCTGCCAGAGATTAATTCACAGAGAGAGGCTCTTTTCTGAAGGGATGAGCACACATTCATCAACAGCTAAAATGAAATCTCAGGTTTTGTAGCTCTGTTTTGTACTTCTGAATGCTTCCAAAGTGTTGATTACCAATCTAGCCATGCTTGTTTGCCTCCCGCCTCTGACACCCCCTTAAGTTCAAATGAAGAAACAGTTATTAGCATTATTACATATTTCTTTGTATGAGTTCTCACCCCAGATTATCACCTGAAGCTTCTAGGTTCAAACAACAAACAAAATGACAGTGCCAGGAAATGAGATGAGAATCTGTTTTGCATTCTCATTCTGGGCTCACTTCCCTCAGCTTCATTCAAGAATAACTTTAGAAGAACAAAAAAGTGATACCTCTTTATTGGTTCAACAGGATAAGCAGAACCTGGACTCAAACCAGCTTGTATTTTCAGCAGGTAAAGGGAGAACATATCAGATGGGAAAAATATTTTAGGAAGGGAAATAAAATGTGACAGCCCATTTTTGGTTTACTTCTCTACAGTAGCTACGTGGCAGGAATACTGAGCAAGTGTTGTCATGTAGGTTGCCTTCCTCATCACCCTGAATCCAAAGCTGATTACTTATGTTAAAACTCAGAATGCAAGCATCAGTTGTTTAGGTGTCTTGTGTAAATATACATCTATTTATGAAAAAAAAAAAGAGAAATAAATTCCACAAAACTTGTTGCAGTTAAATGATGGGAGATTAATACAGATTCCCACTGTTTTTAAATGCAAAACACAGGAAATATCTGTTTAACCTGTTTCCCTAGGGAAGAATTATGTTATTCCTAACATGAGAAAACGCCACAGCCAAGGCAGAGGCCCACTGTTACTGCATCACTGAAGAACATGTTCCCTTGAAATTTCATCAGTTAGAAAATCAGTGAGTAGGGTTTTGGATTTCATAGAGGAATTTTACTAGGATTTTTTTTTTAGGTCTAACTGATAAAAATGCTATAAATTCTATCTTAGATTCTGCAAGTGAAAGGTTTAAGAGATTATGTGAGTAAATCATTCATCCCTTCTGAATATCCTGCTGATAAAAGGATCCCCTGACGTGATATGTACTGTCAGGTTTGAATTTGAAGCAGAGAATTTCTTTCAAGTTCCCTTTAGGGAATCTGTACATTTTACCCTGAATATTAGGATCACCTCTCCAGGCATGGAGAGAAAGCCAGAATGAGACCCTAAAGCCATAGAGAAATTATCAGAAAAAGATAAACTGGTTTCCTTTTTTATTAAATTCTTCTATAACCAGTTTTATAACCTAGCAAGTCACAAAAATTTCACAGTACGTTACACATGCTCACTTGCAGGCATTTCATGAGATCAGGGAGGCGCCTCTGCATTTTCTGCCCTGAACTGAGCACAAAGGCAGGGCTCCTGCATCTGCTCCCCGAGACCCCATCCTGCTCTAACAGCTTTATATTTTGTTGACTGTTTCATTGCTATTAACTCTTGTAACCAGAATTTCATCTTTTTCTGAAGCCCTGATTTGATTCTCGAGCAGGAGCAGGCCAAGAGGCATTTAAGCATGACAGGAAAGAAGGTGCCACTTGTTACTCCAGGAAAAGCTGTCTGCCCCATATCTCTGCAGGAAGGGTGTTTCCTGTCTTTCACGTGTTTGTAGGCACTTGTTAGAAACTGCTGAGGAGATGCTCCCTTGTGCGTAAACAAATGCTCCCTCCTGTAAAACCAGCACAAGACTAGAGAAGCTCTGGTGAAGTTGGAGTTGTGCCCTGGACTATACAAATGCGTACAAGTCAGACCTATGTCTACTTAAGGGCAGGCTCTTCTCTGAGGTGCAATCCATGTAAGGTGCTACAGAGGCATGCAAGGGGTGCAGGGTTGCATGGCACTATCTGCATTTCTGGGGTGAAGGCACTGGTACCCAAGACTGCTCTTTTCTTACCCCTTCACCCTCGCCTTCCCCATGCTGATGGTAATGCTGAGAGCCAGTGTAAAATCCTCACTACCTGCTCATGCAGGGCCTTGCCCCTCCTAAATTTGATCAGGGTATTTAGGTGTTTGGGGTTTTTTTAGGTGTTTTTTTGTTATGGTTATGGTTGGTTTTGGTGATCTAGGAGTGCCTTTCCAACCGTGAAGATTCTGTGATCCTGTAAATATGGGGAAAGCAGCAGCAAGGAGCTCATGGAGGGCCAAAGGCAGGCCAGCCTGGACCTGAAGAAACCTAAGGAAGCAATGATCTCGTTTGGGCAGAGCCTGCCTTAGACTACTGCCTTTCACCGTTCCTTTTTGGCTTCCTTTTTTCCTTCTCTCCAACCAGGAGGAGCAGCGAGCTCTAGTGTGGGCTAAGAAAAAACGGATTTTATTACCCTTGTGCGTCTGGAGTGTCAGCTGCCGGCTGACACCTCCGTCTCGCTCCCAGCAAACTGTCTGTCACAGGCCCGTGACGGGGACCCGAGAGGGCGGATGCTGGTCCCGGGGACGCTGGTCCCCGGGATGCTGGCAGTGCTCTCCCCACCCGGGGCCGGGTCCCGGCCGGCAGCCCCGCCGGCTAAACCTGGCGTAGCAGCACCCTCTGGAGCACGGCTGGAGCACGGCAGCAGCCGCCCAGCCCTCTCGCTGAAGGTTACACAAAGGCGTGTGCTGCCACGGGAAGAGTAACGCTGCTCTGATTAATCAGGCGGTGGCTCCTAATGGAGCTGTCTCCCCACCTGCCTCGCACCTACGGACAGCTGCGTGGCTTACAGTAGTGCGGTGGCCGTCTCCGCACTGTCGAGACGGCTGAAGTAGCGGTCGGGTGACAGCCATCAGTAGATCTGGCTTTTTTTTTGTTGTTTTGTTTTAAAAATGTTATGTGAGTTGACCTGCTCTGCACGGGAAGAGCAAAGGATTTATGTGTGCTCAGAACCCCCTGTCCCTCAGCTCTGATAGAGAAGCAGGCCCTCCTGCTCCGCATGGGAGCTGCAGCGATAAATATTATTGACAGAGCAAGAAAATCAGATGCGCCATGTCAGAGCTCTCGCGTTTCTGTTTGCTGGCTGTTTGAGTGGCCATGAATCAGTGAATCAGGACACAAAGAGCTCTGTGAGGCACCACAGAAATGCAGTTAAGAAAAATCTGAGCTGTGTTAATTTTAGTTTGGAAGATGGCTGTTAGAAAACAGTTCAACCCAACAGGATCTGAGAGTTAGCCAACTCCTTCTGCCCTCTCCCACGGGAAAAAGGGCTATAAAATAAAACTGACTCGTAAAAAGTTGTTAGTCAACCTGTTCCCTGCTTGTGACACAGGATGGCAACTGTTCTAGAGGCAGAGTTGAGGGGGGAAGAGAAGATAAGCAGCAAGGAATTCAGAGAAGGGGATAATTGTATACAACAGAGGACAAAACCACCACGGAGAAGCTCAGACCATTCAGAGACAGCTTTTAAATTTACCCCAGGAAGTTCAACAGTTTGTGGTGCTGAGTAACAATTCCCATGTTCCAGAAGAAAAACTGGTGCTATCATTTTCGATTTCCCTCTCCAAGCAGTTCCTGGTGGGGTGTCAGTCAGAATGGCAGTGTCTCCCAGGGCTGGAAGGGCAGGCTCAGCCCTGTGCTCAGAGCCAGGGTGGGTTGTGTGGGCTGCTGCTGAAGGCTGTGCCTGGCTACGTTCAGGTTGTGGATCAGGATCCCTTGATGACTTCTACCTCTCATTGTGCAATGGTGATGTTTTCTTAATATGCAGTGGTTGTGCACATTAGGGAACCATGAGGTTTCCTGCTTTACCATCCTCTCTCAGCTCTTTGTGCTTAAAGATTTTTTTTTTCAGGAAATGTTCTCTGTGGACTTGGTATTGGTATTGGATTGTTAATAAACCACACGGACTTCATGTGTTTATCTTTTTTCTGTATGAACTACACATTGTGATATGAACAAGATGCATTGTCCTAAATGTAGTCACTCCTTAAGAAGACAGCAGCATTTAGCAGAGGTCCAAAATTTAGAGATTTTATTTGCTGAAAGGCCAAAGGGTGATAGTGGAAGAGAAGCTGAAAGGAGAAGATGGATCTTCCAATGCTTATCTTTCAGCCCACACAGCCACATTATCACATCGACGCCCCAAATCTGCAAACCATTAGTCAGGGCCAGACTCTGCTGTCTTTGTTGGAGGCTAAAGCCAGTATTGATGTGTGGAAGTTTTGAACTCAGGCATATAAAATGCGATGTTGTAAGTAAAATATCGTGGAACAGGCTGTCTAAAGCAGCTGTTATTCATGGGTGTAACCTCACTATTTTTAGAGAAATAACATTCGTCTCCTTGTCTATCTTCTAAGGGGACTTGCTTACCCAGGAAAAAGACGCATGACTTTCCCCAAGGAAAACTCATGTTCCTCTCAGAATTGTATAAGAAGAGTCTTTTGTTTCATCTTTTATATCTGTCTTGCCATAAAGTTAGCCACCCTTGATTACTGGAATTTTTTTAGCAGCCTTGACTGTGGAGCTGATCACAAATGTTCCTGTACCGCCTACCTCTCCTATGCTGCCAGTGTCATTAAATGTTTGATTAACTACAGAGATTTGAACAACAAGGGGATTCAAGGTGGGGCGTGAAGTAACTCACATCTCAGGCACTTCGTGCCTCTCCTGCTCCCCCCGCAAGTGCTGGCAGGATGGCGGTTCGAGGTCTTTGCTCATGCAATGTGTGCTGTAATTACTGTGAGGGTAATTGGGACAAAAAGAAGATCTGACCACTGCAGTACAATACAGACTGTCACCTGCATTAATGGGTGGCAAGCCCTTGTAAGGTTTGAGGATAAGAACATCTCACAAGATGCACTGTAAGGACAAGGTGCAAAAGAGGCAATTAGTTCAAATGAAATCCTGGAGACTGGCCTTGGTATGGCAGTGATGTGCATGGGAGGTGTCTTACACTGCTCACCTTTTGGACACAGATGATGTAACAGAGGGCTAAGGGCTTCTTGGTCCTTGCTCCTGCCAAAACCAGAGGCTTTGTCCTAAGAATCTGTGCTATCTTCAGCTGTTTGCCCTCAGCAGCTCCCTGGGAACATGGTCAGCTGTTTCTAGGAAGTGTTTGTTGTTGTATGGTGATTTTGTATTGGTGATTTTTGGTTGTGGACAAAAGAACTTTACTGGCTTAGGGCACTTATTTAAGCAGATTTTACTACATTTCTAAGGAGCATAACCAGTTATTTGGTGTCCTCCCCTTCCTCTAGATAAAAATGTATGTGCTTTCCTTTAAAAATGTATTCTGTAAGTCACATAGCAATAACACTAAATGCAGTATAAAGATGGTAATAAAACTGGCTGTAACATTTATATATTTTTCATGACCAAAGTGCTTTGCAGTTGGAGATGCTATAAAGGTGTGCTTGCTGCTGGAGAAAGCAGCATGCTTATACTGCAAAAGGTAACAGGTGCAGGACTTGGTCCCTCTGGGCACAGGATGGGCAGGCAGGTCTCTGGGACAAAATGGGGACTGAGGCGTCTGTCCTGGTGTGTTGCAGCCACAGCTGTTGCTGTAGAAGAGGCTGTGGTGGACAGGGTGGAAAATACTGCCGGGATGGGGAGGAGACCCTACACAGAAGCATAAATTGATGCAGTAGAGGAGGAAGCAGCTGTCTCGGGAGATGTCTCCCGTTGTGCCTCAGCTCTGCCGCTTCCCCCTCTCCTTTCAGAAGCAGAGGCCTCTGCACATTGGGGTCATGGTGTTCAGCATCACCCAACCTGTCCAGAAACCTTGGGTTGTCTGGGTGCATAGTGTACTCTGGGAGGAAAGGCAGGTACAAGCAGAAGGAAAAGGGAAGAATGGGGGAAATGCTGTTATAGACATTTTCCTCGGAGTTTTCCAGTGTGTTTTTTTGTATATCTTACCTGTTACAACAGGCTGAAGCAAATTCCCAATATGCTGACTACCCTCTAGCAGAATCTTCTACAACAGCCACATCTTGCACAACTCCATGTCCTTTTATGGGGACATTTCTTCTTTGGGGAATGTGGCTGTTCTCCCTTCTCACTCTGCGCCTGAGGGCCCTGCACCTTCCCTGAGGGTGGTGGCATTGGGAAACATGTGCGAGAGCCCGCTGACCCTGTCAGCTCTGCTTGTTCATGGTGAACCCCTTGTGTGGCCACAGAAAGCAAGAAAGAGATGGCGCAGCTAGCGCAGCTAATCTTGGCTGCAGCACCCTAATGAATGTCACACACCAGTTGTATGGAAACCAACAGAGCACGTGAACATCATCAAACAGCCACGGAAAGGTCTCTGAATTGCTCTCCATCAGAGGGCATTCAACATTGCAGATTTGTGCCTGTGAAAAAGTGATTTTTTTTATTATTTTTTTTAAATATCCACTGACTTTTACATAATGTGTGCAACGAATATTAAACAAAGGGCTGATGTTCCCTAAATCACTGCCCACCACTGCACTTCAGATGCCATAATGTGGCGTCACTTCTAAAAACTTGTTTTTTAAAGGTCATGTGTTTATGCTGCATAATATAGAATACCATTCCACTGTAAATTAGCACCATACTTTTCAGGCTGCTGCTGCTGTGCTTCATGGAGGTGAACAAGATTTGAAATCATAGGTCTCATCTTCATAGGGAAGCACTTGTGGGAAATATTAATATCACTATAATCGGGAGCTTTATGGACTAGTAATGAGCTATGGAGGCCTCTCTAGGACACCTTGCCGCATCTCCCATCTGCTCTCTAGCTTCTCTAGAACATTTTCCCATTCTTGACACTGTTAAATTTGATTTTACTGTTACACAAGTTTTGGGCAAACTGTAACATCACCTAAGCCATAGCTGTTCCTGCTAGCTACAGAGGCTGGGCTCAGCCCTGACAGGTTTCCCTCCCAACAGATAAGCAGAGTTGACTTTCCGTATGTTGAAATGACTGCAGGCCTGTTCAGTCCCTGTATACACTAACTCGGTGGAAGGATTAAGTATTCTATTGTGTTATAATAGAGCAGCTTTTAAAAATGCTGTCCTCTTTTTTTTCCAGGTAAACCATAGCATAGAAACTGGATTTTGAGGGTCAAGCAGCCTGATTCCAAAATTCCCTGTGACATCTCTTCAGGGAGCCAGAATCAAAGGTAAGCAAATGAGTTAAAGCTGCAGATATTTGATCCTTTATTGCAAAACTTCAGATCACACATTGCTTCAGAAGGCAGAATACACAAAAAGGAGAGCAGCCACAGGGCATAGAACCAGATTGCATAAAACCACTGAAAGGTATTTCAGTCTCTCTCTGCTGTGGAAGATGTAATATGGTTGAAAAGGTATGGGAAGACTGTTGAGAAAGCATGCTGTCAGTGGAATGGAGATGCCAAGTAAAGGAATTAAGCAAATAAATGGGGTTTCTGAGGTGTTAGGATATGCAGGAACAGTAGCATAAAGTGGAATTTGAGATGCGTATTTCTTCCATCTAAGGGTAGAAGTTGTACACATTGCTTTTTGAGGAATACAGAAAATAAGGCAATTTCACATTCACAAGGTCTCTTCCCCAGAAACTGCTATATTCTAAGAATAGTATTTGGATTAAAGGGGCAGGCCAGGCTGCAACAGCAGGACTGTGTTACTGTTTGGCACTCACTGCCAAACAAGTCTGTGGGGCACAGCTCAGCCGGTGCAGGCACGGGGACCCTGCCCCTCGCAGAGCCGAGGGGTGGCACTGGGCAGCATCTCTGGAGCCAGAGTCCAGTTATAATGAGCTCTGCTGCAAGGGCAGACCTAAACTGAGATGCTGTCCTAATATATCCTCTTGGAATATATTTCTGGTGCCAGTATTAGGGATACAATTTGCCAGAATGTTTGTGCATTATTATTGAGTTAGCAGAAGGCAATGTTAATGTTGTAGGACTCCATTTTATTGTATTACCAATTTTTTGTGTTTAAATATGTTACAGGCCGTGTTGATAGTATATTAAAAATACCTTTGAAAAAGCGTAAGAAAGACACAAACTAGAGAATTCAAACAATGCTGTTCCTTCAGTTTCTGTGCTAGAAAATCTTAATAACAAATTGTTTTCAGCTGTCAATCAATCGAAAGAAACTTGGTCAAAACTTGAGAAGGATAACATATTTTACAGGTGAAAACTGTCAGATATTTCTGTAATTAAGTTCTTGGTGAACACATTTTAAGGTGTATTTAACATGACAGCCTACTGAGAGTGCCCCTACTTATTTGGTGCAGGTTAATTTCATGCAAATATTTTATTTTGCACTGAGTGTTGTTAAAATACAGGACAAAATCTTTAAAGGTTAGTAGTGAAGAAAAACCCATACCACTATGAACTACCAAGGTAACCATCACCTCACACATAACAGACACAAAGTTCTCATTTCCACTGTATGGGAATGCCATTTATGCACTCCACCCAATGATCTTATACATCAGTGCTCTCAAAAGCCTGGCTTCGTAGGTAACTGTATTTTTCCCAGTGTGCATCTTTTTTTCTTCAAGGGGTTGCTCAATGACAGCTGGGATGTTTCTTCCATACAGCTCGCACTGCTTCAGAAACTGAACGCATTCTTGAATAACAGCATCACGTAGCATGATCATGTGCTTGGACATGTTCTCAAGCAAGGACAGGAAACACCGTTTGGCGTAATACCACGTATCAGTGCTCAGTTTTTTATTATATGGCTCCAGGCTTTTGATGACCCTTGAAATACCAAAGTCATAGTTTCCCTTCACACAGTAGAGGGTACCAATGACTAGATTGACAATGCAAAGATGGTAGATATTTTTATCAGGATTGTTATAGAACATCTGCTCTTCTCCCTTCTCGATCTTCCTCATCAGTTCCTCTGCATCTTCATTCTGGCTCGTCAAGATGTAGGAAACACAGAGGTTAGCTAACACAACGGCACTCACATTGAGGATGTTGTCATAGTGCTTTTTAACTATTGGCTCATAGAAGCCAATAGCCTCTTTATACTTCTTCTCTTGCATGAAGAGCACGTGAGCCACATTGAGCTTCCATACCTCATGTTCATTACAGAAGTCCACCGATTTGCGGAAGATATTTTCTACCATTGTGTAGTTCTTCATGTCCCAATAGATCTTTGCCTGGGCCATCAAGACAGGTATATATTTATCCAAAGTCTCATCATACTCATTAACTGCCTTTTTTACAGCTTCATCATCCCAGTTTTGCCTAGCTTCCTGTACCTGCTTTGTGAGTTTTCTCAGCTGCTCAGTCAGTGTCCCTGCTAAATCATCTAACTTGTGGAAAGCCTCCTCAGGGGCAGTTTGACAAGTGATAATGGCATCCAAGAAGTTGTACAAGTAAGGGCTGAGAAGTTTATAGGTCAGATGGGCATTCTCTGCCAGCACATCAGCAGCCAGGTCATAGTATTGATGCTTGCAATACAGAAGCAGCAAGTTTCCAAATGTTTCTGGTGGACAGGGGTTCTGTAGCAGCAGAAACTGCAGTTTCTCAAACCCTTCAGTGGGCTGGCTGTCCATGTTCATTAGCGCTTGGTTGTGCAGCGTGACTGGATCCAGCTCCTCTTCAGCCCTTGGTGGCATGTCCGTGAGTGCCTCCTGGGCCGCTTTCAGGTTGCACAGCTGGTACTCAATGGCTGCCTTGAGGTTGAAGGCCTCCACCAGGGCTGTGCGGTGCAGGAGCAGAGTGTTGCCTACGCTGCGGACATCGGTGCCCTCAGTGGTCGTGCCCACGCTGAGCTCCGGGTGCTGGTGGATGCCGCGCTCTATGATATCGGAGATGTGTTTGAGGGCAGGGGCATACTGCTTGGCCGCGTAGCAGCACAGCGCCATGTTGTAGGACAGCTCAGGACAGTAACCCAACACTTGCATGGCACCGGCAAACTTGGCGCCGGCCTCTTCGTGCCGCCCCTGCCGGTACAG
>JANHFX010018004.1:0-28148 GCA_027560015.1 Chloroceryle amazona | reverse complement strand
TGCTGGGGGGGCTGGAACCCCTCTGCTGGGAGGCCAGGCTGGGAGAGCTGGGGGGGTTCAGCCTGGAGAAGAGAAGGGTCTGGGGATACTTTCTTGTGCATTACTTAAAGGAAGCTTGTAATATGGACAAGAGACATTTTACCAAGGCCTGTACTGACAGGACAAGGGGTGATGCTTTTAAACTGAAGGAGGGTAGGTTTAGATTGAATGTAAGGAAGAAAGTTTTTACGATGAGGGTGGTGAGACACTGCAATGAGTTGTCCAGAGAGATTTTGGATGTCCCATCCCTGGAAGTATTCAAGGTCAGGTTGGATGGGGCTTTGAGCAAACCACTGTAGTGGAAAGTGTCCCTGCCCATTGCGCTGGGGGTGGAACTGGATGATCTTTGAAGGCCCCTTCCAACCCATTCTATGATTCTTTAGCACTTCTGGTGCATGGACTTTTTTTTTTTTTTTTTTGAGTAGAACAGGTTTAACTGTGTTCTCTGAAGACAAAGATAAGTAAACTAAATAATTTTAAAGCACTTCATTTTCTTTTCCACTAATTTCTATTACTTTTCCGGGGGGTAAACAAACATAATCAATGGTGGCTTATTTTCATTAAAATCAAGTAAAAAAGCATTTTAAATGCAGGCAGGCTCTGCTACAATATTCAATAGCTCACCTAGCATGTGATATTGTAAATACTGTAATAAGAAATACTTTATATTGCACTACAGAAAAATCTTTGTTTTTCAATCAATGTTTGCTGTGTGGGAAAGGAAAAAAATACAGGGGTATCTTGTTCAATGAATAACATGGTAATTTTTTTTTTTCTTTCAGAAAGCTATGTTGCAAGAGATACTATTGTTGAAACGTCATGAAGTTGCCTGAAAAGGCAACAGTGGGACTATAGTAAACTATATTCATATTTTAATGCTGATTTTTGATACATTCTCCTCATTAACTTGAAGTTCTTATAAGAAGTCTCTGCCACTGAAATTTTACTTCACCTGTGATAAACGATTACCATTCCAGAATGTTGGGGCTACAGTTACAGGGGGGATTCAGGCACTAAATTCCAACACGGGAGTGCCACTGTCATTGAGAGAATACCCACTTTACCCTTTGGTACCTAGACAGCAAAGGCTAGTTAAGTATAATAGTGCATTCACCTCTGGTATCAGGTGTGGTCACTTAAGTCTGGTAGTACAAGGGAGCTGGGAATGCAGCTCCCCGGGAAGGGCTGTTTCATTCTGGTATATTCACAGAACGGTCTTTTCCTGTCTATCTGGGGATACAGGAAATGGCAGTGACAGGGGGAGCATGTTGTGCAGGCAGCGCTCTGCACAGCATGATGGCTTTTATGAGGCCAAGACAACAGTTCTCAGGCATGGAAAAGGAAGCCTGCTGCCCAACATGGGGCCGTGACTACCCCTAAAAGCCCAGCAACGAGCAATCTGATGACATAGCACGACACCCAAGATCCTCTGTGAGCCTGGTCTCAGACTGAGAGGCAAAGGGCTGTAACATTAACTTCTTATTCCAAAAATGGCTTCTGTTATTACCAAGTGAATGAATTATTCTGCACTATCTGTATACACCTACAACAGCTGGTAATCAACGTGTAACTAGAAGAGATGAGTCATTCTGGTTCTGCTCAGGAATGTACTTTCACACTGAATGTGCCATGCTAAGCAAGATAAAATTCTAAAAATCTAAACAAACCCAGCAAAATTCTAAAGCATTAATGTATCTGTGACAATAAAAATAATTACATTTCTGACTTGTCTGTTACAGAACAATGCTGGTGCAGCTAGGTTTGGGCAAGACTGAGGTATGGAATGATAGAAGAATTACACAGAACATGAAGTTCTACAAGGATAAGTGTAGAGTCCTACACCTGGGGAGGAACAACACCAAGTACCCGTACAGGTGAGGGTTGGAAAGCAGGAAAGCAGCTCCATGGAGAGGGACCTTTGCATCCTGGTGGACAGTAAGTTCTCCACGGGACAGCACTGGGCCCTCTTCTGGCCAGGAAGGCCAGTGGGATTCTGGGGGGCATAAAGAAAGTGTGGCCAGCAGGTGGAGGAAGGTTCTCCTCCCCCTCTACTCTGAACTAGTGAGACCACATCTGGAGTGTTGTGTCCAGTTCTGGGCTGCCCAGTTCAAGAGGGACAGGGAAATACTGGAGAGGGTCCAACAGAGGATACAAAGATGATGCAGGGACTGGAACATCTCTCTTAAGAGGAAAGGCTGAGAACCCTGGGGCTGTTTAGTCTGAAGAAGAGAAGCCTGAGAAGGGATCTTATGAATGTTAACAAATATCTGAAGGGTGGGGGTCAAGTAGAAGGGGCCGGTCTTTTTTCAGGGGTGCCCTGTGATAGGATGAGAGGTGATGGTAGCAAGGGGAAACACGGGGAAGTTCCACCTCAACATGAGGAGGAACTTCTTCCCTGTGAGGGTGACAGAGCCTGAAAAAGACTGCCCAGAGAGCTTGTGGAGTCTCCCTTCTCTGGAGACTTTCCAGACCTGCATCTGTCCCTGGGTGACCCTGCTCTGGCAGAGGGGCTTGACTCGATGATGTCCAGAGATCCCTTCCAACCCCTACCATTCTATGAGAACAGGGCTAGCATACACATGATAGGAGAGAGATATTTATATGCACATGTATCTCCAATCTTTCTCTCTAGAGCAGAATATTATCTGGCAGCAAACAACTCTATTGATTGTTCTAGTTCATTTTGGGACCCATCAATGACTGGATCGGATCCATTACTGAAAGCAGACAAAATAGGTTGACATACAGCATTCATTTATGAATTTGTATGTATATAAGAGATTATGGGCTGTATCTGAAATGGTATATGTTTATACATTATGGAATAACCATAAGAAATTAATTTCAACTTTTTTTTCCAATTTTTGGCCACTTCTTCCCTCCTTTTCTTTTTTTCCTCTTTATTTCTAGGTGTATCTCCTCATGTTAAAATAATTCCTCTTGAGTCTTGCACTTTTTTACCACCATCTGATTAATATGAAAATCAGCTTTTTTTTTTTTTTTTTTCAAATGGAGAGCAGCCCTGGAGAGAAGGACATTTCTCCAGGCTTTCAACAGTAAAATAATCATTAATTGTTACAGATTGTAAATTATGTAAAGTCTGATAAATCATATAATTACCATTGGAGCTGGCATCCTAAAAAAAAAACAACAAAAAACTGAAGTTTTAAAGACCCTACTACAGTTACCTTAAGGAACCAATGCAGCCTCTTGCCTCCATCCGTCACCCACAAACCTGAACTGGTTTGCCGAGCTTGCCGCTAGTGTCACCAACAGGTAATCATGAAAGTCCAGCTAATGGGAAATTTAGAAGCCTAGTTCCACGCGAGAGCATTCTTCCCTGTCATCTCTTTAGACTACAGCACAAAGATCAGGAAAAAAAATACTGCCAATTTGGCAGACCTGCTGGATGCCAGGCAGTCCAAGCTGAGGAAAAAGACCAAACAGCTAAGAAACTAAACATCCTGTAGAGCGTCCTGTCTCTACCATCTGTCCTGCCAGACACTGTAACACAGCAGCACCAACCACCAGGCTAATTTGGACGGTTCTAAAGCTTCAGGGTTAAGCTCAATACCAAACTACTACAAAACAGTTACATGAGATAAAACACTTCTGGTTTTGAAAATTCCAGCAGCCTTATTCCTCCCATTGTTCTGTGTCCCTTCTTTCCCTGTCTTTACATGGAAAGATGTCCTATCAGAGGACTGTCCCCTCCTCCCCATATCACTTAATGAATTGGTGTTACATTGTCAAGGAAGTTACTATTTGGCCAAGACAGAATTTTAGATGCTTAATTAAAGTCCTGACTCAGCTGAAATGGAGTCCTAAACCAGGTCTTTCTCCATTAATAGCCTGTCAACTTAGCTTTTTTAATGGCCTTTCAGCTGCTTCTTTCAGCTCACCCCCTAAAGCAATACTTCCATTATACATAAGGGAACAAACCAATATCAAACCAGAGCCATTAGGCTTAGAAAATGGTAAATATGAAAGCTGAGCGTGTACTGCTAGACAAGACCATAACCATAGATAAGGGCAAAGAGTTGTTGACGGTATTTTTTTTTCTCCTGTAAGCCTTCAAAAAGCTGCCTCCTGTATTTGATTCGATACTAGATATGAAGAAAAGATAACTGTACCTGAGAATGAATTGGTCTTTAAATATGTTTTCCAGTTAATGGACATGCGTGTCTGTATGTATTCCTCCTTCCTGGACTGGGCTCATGTATTGATATGTCTATTTTTCAGTCTCTCCTTCTGGAAGTGGCATTGTTTTGTCTGCTGCTGATATTTCCTGAGCGTAACATAAAGAGACTCTTACTTTATTTCATTGTTTTAAGCATCTCGGCAATTTAATAATTTTATTTGAAATATATTGTGATAAGGTTGCCTGATACCACGACTTTATTGGGCAAATTGTGCCATGGGAGTCTAATGCTGACCACATTTCCACTCACTATAACCATGAAGAGGATTGCCTGTGGTGCTTATTGCCATCATAAACCAGTTACTTCCTCATCCCACTTTGACAGTCAGTGATTATATGGAATTAAATCATTTTTTGGTCTTGAAGGTCCCCAGGATTTTGGGCATGAATTTTCCCATCTTCTTGTCTTTGGCATCTGTGTCATATTCCTCTTCACTTTGACTTGTATGTTCATCCTTTTTGCAGAAGACCTCAAATCTACTGTAGACTCGCTTCTCCTTCCGCATGTTCTCCATTTTTTTCAGAAGGGTATCTCTATCCTCTGATGGCTGCCGCTGAAGATTTCGTTTCTGGCTCCCAAAACTCTCTGACCTGTGGATGTTACAGCTTTTCTCCTTCTCACCTTTCCTTTCCAAGCTTGTAGTTGACTTAGAAAGATCAGGATTACTAGTGGATGGTAGTTGCTTGGCCAGTTCAGCTCTGTTCTTCTGACTGTTTGCTGAGATTTGTTCCAAAATCACCTTGGTATCATCACGGAGGTTGCTGCTGTATAGGATGTTAGCTGTGGATGAAGGAAATCTCCCCTGTGTTGGCTGGCTGCTTTTGGGAGGAAGTGGTGTTGTGTATTTATGGGGTTTTTCTTCCTCCATCATTTCCTGACAGTCTCCTATGGAAGATCGTTTGAGAGCCACAGCCTGCTTGTCAGATTTCCCACTCTCAGAAGTGGGTTCCTCCTCCAATTTCTTTTCACCTTTTGGGTTCAGAAACTGTTTCAGACGTAGTGACCCTTTCCTTAAAAATTCCATTGGATTTTGTTCTTGTTTTGAACAGTCTTCCTCAGATTTATTGAGAGAACTGTCAGATCCTTGACTTCTGGATAAGTTTTCAAGAACTGATGTGGTATTTGTCCTAATCTGTGGCTTCTTCAGGTCTGTATTGACTAAATTTTGGGTGTCTTCTTTGAATGTCACTCTTTCCTTCTTCTCTGGAAGATTTAATTTCTGAGTGTCTCCTACATATATAAGACTCTCCTTCTCTGGAAAAGCAGGTTTATTATCTATGGGGTAAAACCGAGATGATAATTTGTCCACCTTAGTGCTAATATGTGCTAGGGGATCTTTACTCAATGTGTCAACAAGCTGGGGAGTGGATGAGGCCATTCCAAATGGTCTGTCCACCTCTCCATGCACTTTGTAAGTAGTGCAGGAGTCTTTGGAGTCTAGTACTCTACTCTCAAGAATCTTGTATTGCACAGATTTGGTACATTTCTTCTCTGTGTTCTGTGATTCTTCCTGTAGATAACCAGAAACAGCTTTGGTCTGAGTGACTGTAGCTCGCTCTGTGTCTTTGCCCACGGCTTTGTACTTCTCCAAAAGTTCTGCCACTTTAGATGAGGCAGCTGTCTTTATAGTTTCATTGTCTTTTGTCAGTTCACTGGACATTTGCTCTTTTTGGATCATCTGAACCTTTTCTATTGTGGTGTTAGGATGATCTAACTTGGCAGCACTGAAAATCAGAGAGGACCTGAGTCTTGAGCTCCGTTGGATCAAAGGATTTATTCTGGCTCTAAAGGCATCTTGTTTCATTATAGGGGTTTCTTCACCTACTCTATCAGGATCTGCAAGTTCTTTGGCACTTTCAATTCCCAGTGGCTTGCTATTAAAAGACAAAGGGGACTTGAAGGCTGGGATGAGGTCACTGGGGTGCTTTGTGAGGTTATCCCCAAGAACATCATTATATGCCTCTGATTCCATGGGCATTGGAAGACCTTCTTCTGGTTCGGACTGGTATGCACTAAGGTATGAAGAAATCCTCCAGTTACGTAAACCTGTTCTATTTTCCTGCGTGTTCTTGTCTTCATCTTGGTCCTCATCTTTGTCTTGTAAGAACAGGCATTGTTCTAGGCTTTGTTTCTGTGTAGGAGAAGTCTGGCAAATAAATTTCTGCCCTATGTTCTGCCTTCTTAGCATCATTCCCATTGGGCTGTTGCCTGCAGTATTCAGCTGATCAGAGCCATGTCTCACTTCCCTGGAGGAATTTGAAGGCACATAATCCAGCCTTAAGGGGAAACACTCCTGTGGATAATTGGATTCAAGTTCGGGGTATCTGGGTCCCTCTCCATAGTCTTCCAGTTCATTGAATCCTGGCCTACCACCTCGGATTCTCTCAAAGAGTCCCTGAGGTCTGCCAGAAAGATGGGGCTGTTCAAACTGGTACTGGTAGAACTGATCCTTCTGAAAATGACTAGACTGGATTTTAAATTCATCCATATTGTTCATGAACATCTGCCTGGCATACTGTTTAGAAGAAGCAAAATTTTCAAATGTTCCTTCTGCAAAACTGTGTCTCTTAAAAGCATCCAGCTCCAACTGCTTGGAACGGAGAAAACCCCTGACGGGATCCATCTGAGAATTCTCCATTTCTACCTTTTTGTACATTCGCATGGCCGACCCCTCCATGGTGTGGCGCAGCATGTCATCCCGCCTGAAATTTGACAGGAAGTACCTGTCTGGATCAACTCGGTCCATGAAGGAGGGAAAAAGATTGTCATCCCTCTGGAACATCAGGGGTGCTTTTTTTGGAAAGAAAGGCATGTTATTGCCAAAAGGAGTCATGGCAAACGTGTTCTCTACCTTTGCCAAGACGTTAGCTGGAGGAACGAGAGGTTCTGACTGTGCAAACAAAATCCGGAATTCTTCATCGAAGCTGGCCACCAGCTCTCCCTGGAAGATGTGTGCAATGCTTCTGTGAATCTTCTCAAAAGACCACATAAAACTACAAAGAGAAACAGAAGCAGTGATGGTGTATTAGCATCAAGTAACTCGATTGTACTACTTTACATTAAACCACTTGCTTGCCTGAAGAAAATTCTCCTGATACTGTTGCCTGCTCAGTTCATTGCACACTACTGCTCCCAAGCCTCAGAGTTATTGATTTGGCATTGCATCTTTGCAGAGGATTTAACAAGGCAAGAAACGACTTCAAATCTAAAAAAGGCAGTCAGTAGTAGCAACAGCAAGACAGTGAGCTAGTAATAATCCTTAGATGAAGTAGATGTTCCTGCCATTACTTCGGGTTGTAATGGGGTTTTATAACTAAAATCTTGTGCCCATATTTAAAGAGAGTGCAAAAGGATCAACTGGGGGACTAGAGCAAGTCAGTCTGAGGGAAAATTGTGGAGCAATTCTTCCCAGAAACCATTTCCAGGCACAGGAATAACAGAAAAACAACTGGGATCAGACAGCAGGGATATACCAAGGGTGAAACATGCCTGACCCTATCTGATTGTCCTCTGGAAGGAAGGCTGGCTGCACGGACAAGGGGACAGCAGAAGATGATGTTTTTCCTGACTTTAGCAAAGGCTTCCACAGGGCCTTTACATAGGTATCATGTGGCCAAACTGGAACGCCACAGACAGAATGAGTGTGGCACATAGTCAAAAGGCAGGCGGTTGGACAGTAAGGTTTAACAGGTGGTGGTCAGTGATTTGAAGTCAGACTGGTGGACCATTACAAGTGGTGTTCCTTGGGACACAGAGCTTGGGGAAATCATCCTTAATGCTCTCATTAACAATCTGGACAACAAGACACTGTGCACCCTCAGCAAGCTTGCAGAAGGGGGGATGGTGCAGTTGATGTGCCAGGCAGGGGGACCTCAACAGGCTGGGGAAATGTTCTGACAGCAAGTCTATGAAATTAAGCAAAGGCAAATACAGAGTCTTGCACCTGGGATGGAACAACTACACACCCCAATAAAGGCTATCTAGATTACTATCTAGAAAGCAGCTTGGCTGAAAATCATTTGGGGTGTACATCTTGCTGGATGTCAGGGGTTCTGTCAGGCAACAAGATGAAAAAAGACAGCAGGACCTTTGCAGCATTGGCTCAACCAACAGGATGCAGTAGTAGAAGCAGTACAGCCAACAGGTCAATGGAAGGGACTGTTCCCCCCCTAGTCCGCACTCTTGTGACACTGTATCTGGAGTTCTGAGCCCAGTTTTCACAGAATCACAGAACAGATGAGGTTGAAAGTGACCTCCAGAGGTAACCCGGTCCAATTGTTCTGCGATTCTGTACAGGAAGGAGGAAGATGTTCAACATTATGGCACTGGCTTCCCAAGCCAAGTTCTGCTTTCCTGGAAATGGCTGGATACCTGCTCACTGATGGGAACTTGGAATGGATGCCTCATTTTGCTTTGCTTTTGAGTGCACATTTGCTTTAGCTACTAAACTCTTTATCTCAGCCCGTGAATTTTCTTAACATTTTCCCTTCTGATTCTCTCCTACATCCTGCTGGGAGTAGTGAGTGAACATCTTTGTAGGGCTTAGCTGTCTATGGGGCTTAACACACAACACCTTATAACTGCTGTATCATTCTTACATATCGTTTACACTCTTGATGTGAAGGAAGCTTGGCTTTGGGTGTCTGGGCTTGAGGGCTCGTTTAGCTGGTGTATCTACCTCAGTTGCAAAATGGTGTATTTTTCCTCAAAAGTGCTGCTCGGTATCCTTCACCGAGACAAACTTCTGCTACTGCTGTTCATTTGGAAGTGCTGAAGCACTGCTTTACCAATTAACCAGCCTCATTCTCACTGGAACTGGGACAAGTAACATTGCAGGGCTTCTCACCTGTAGTTGCCACTCAGCACCACCATGCAGTCCACCAAGAGGAATTTCTCTTTCACGTGGCCTTTGAAGGACATCCCTGTGCGGCAGTAGTAGGTTGGGCCAGAAACTGTCCTCACCCTCAGGAACTGCGAACCAGACAAGGCACTGACTCAGTTGGAAGCTGTTACTTTCCCCTGCCCCTCCTTCTTCCCCTTGCTCTTTTAACTTCCACCTTGCCAGCAGTTTTATACTTTAGCTCTCGCAATTCTGTCTGCACACACAATGGATCAATAAACAGGATAATCTGAGTGTCCTCAGCCCTGTACTCTTGTGCCAGCTCTCCCAGCTTTCTTCTTACTCATATTTCACTAGGCTCTGGCCCGCTTTCCCCTTTGTCAGGTTTTTACTGTCATAACAGCCTTCTGTGTCCCAGGACATATTCCCCTCAGGATGCAAATTAGGGGAGGGCAGGTCTGCGGTTCACTCACCTCCACATAGTTAAGATTGACTCTGCATTTAGCAGCTGTGTCCAGGAAAAGTTGAGCGTTCATTTCATCCAGCAAGATGTACACAGGCACTCTGCGAGCAGCAGCATCCAGCACCTCAAAGAGCAGATCTACATCGGTGAAAATGTCCATCACTATGGCTACCACCTAGGAAAAGAATGCAAGAAAGACATCGTCGATCTGTGCCTGCTTATGCCCAGACTGCTCACATTCCCCAGTACCTCACCTTCCAAAGCTGCACTGCTGTAGCCTCTCCATTTCAACCTCCTTGTCAAGCAGGAACCTTCCTGTCTAAAGATTCCTTTAAACACCATGGGACCCAGAACCGGAAACAGAGTTGCTATCTAGAGTGCATATTCTGTCTACAAGGGTGAGAAAAAAACTCACTGACACCGAGTGTTCCCTTAGTCATTAATCCAGTATGTTTTGGTCACATAACCACACTGGAAGGTTGTATTGAGCTGCTTGGCCACTACCTGTTCACCCCCTCCAACACACCCATGGCCATTTTCATATAACTTCTTGGCTAATGTTCAGTCAGCCACTATATAGCTGAATTTATATGCCGATAACAAGGGAAGTAGCTTCAAAGCTCTATCTCCCTGTCCTTCCCAACTCTTATTAGTGAGTATAGATACCTGATGGAAGGGTGCAAGGAAAGTGGAGCCAAAATCTTCCCAGAGGTACCCAGTGAAAGGACAAGACACAAATTGAAATATAGGAAACTCCAGTTAAACATAGGAAAAACCTCCTTTACTCTAAGGTTGATTGAACACTGGAAAAGGTTGTCCAGAAAGGCTGTGAACTCTCCATCCTTGGAGATACTCAAGGAAATGTCCTAAGCAACCCTCTCTAATAGTCCCTGCTTTGAGCAGGGGGGATGGGCTAGACCATCTCTAGAGGGCCCTTTCAAGCTCAACTATTCTGTGATTCTGTGAAGTCTTGGTGTATTTTAGCCTTAAACACTTTTCCATGAGACCGGGGAGCAGAGGCTAGCTTGGACACAGTAAAGAGTAGTTCTGTAATCATCCTTCCCCTCTGTCAGGTCCTGGGAGCAAAGTTCAGGGAATTAGCTGAGGACTTGATGCACTTGGATTCATCTTTCACACAAACACAGTTTTAACTCTGCTCTTGTTGGGCTCTTCACTGACTCACCTGTTGAGCTGCTCGAATCATTCTGCGGGCCTCCTCCTTAATGCTGGGATTGTCGGGGGGTGGTGGTTGCACGAGGGTTGTCACCTCTGTTCCTCTGAACCCAAAGACCATTGGCCAGCCCAGGTCAAGCTCAGGGACAGCAAGGTCTGAGTTCATAGGCCAGTAAGTCCCAGAGGATCCATCCATGTCATTGTCACCTGCAGTATCTGTGCTACCTTCCTGATTGGCGTACTGGGGTTTCTGGAGATTCTGTATGATGTGATCCACCTCTGAGTTGCAAAGAAAATCAGGGGCTGCTTCTTCTGCCAGGAAGCGCTGGTAACTTTCTTTGCCTTCTTCAGTAAGCACATCCAGAGCTAAGCGGTAATACTCCTTGTAATGGGGGGGAAGATAGTTAGGGTCAAGGGGATTGTCCCCCTGTGAGGAGCTTTGAGATCGACGAGCCATGAGGGGAGGGAGAGCTGTAAAAACAGAATAACCAACAATGAGAGCAGTTTCACATCAATGTGACACATCCAAATGGTGAGAGTTGAGGGCTCATGAAGGAAAAATTCAAAGGGAAGAGATTGAAAGTACACTGATGTTGGAGCAAGTTCATTCTGTAGGGATGAGGAACCTTAGATTAGACAAAAGCGATAAGCACTTAAGCATTACTTTAATGCAGTTAAATGATTTTGGACAAAATCAGGAACAAATCAAGTTGGCAGCACTGTGATGAACAAGTATGGTAAATCTAACAGGATGCCCAACTTTCTTTTTCAGGCTGCCAATTGCTAAGCCTATATTTGCCTTTTGTTCAAAGCTACTTCCCCCCGTTCCCCCCCAAAGAACAGTGCAGCTGGTTACTATCTGGACTCCATTAAAACAATAACAAATGGTACAAAAAATATTTACCGTGTAATATGTCACTAAATGAAAAAGCCTATGCATGTGTACAAATGCGCCCTCTGAATCCTTAACCCTCTGAGTATTGTAATCACCTCAGCATATCAATAGAGACAGGGTTTGAGTGGAATGCAGGCAAGCATAAGGGTATCCTGCTGCTCTAACAAGCTCAGAAGTCACACAAGTCCTCAGGAGGTCCATGAAGAAATAAAAAAAAGGGACATGATTGCTTCTTCAGTCTCTTGATGCTGGGAAAAAGCTGAAAGGGCTCATATTCAATATTTGACAATTGTCTGTAAGGAACCTATTATTTGAGACTAAATGCAAATTTAATTTTAACCAATTTTTGGAAGAAGAACTTGTCATGCCACAAATACAACTCAATAAATAATATCCTACTGATCGGCAAAGAACTCCAAGACACTTTGGCTTCTGATCCTCAATTAACGTCAGTGCTCAGACATGCTTCTCCTGGGGCCCCAGCACCAATACGCCAACAGAGGCTTTCTCACAATTTCTCAAATTCAGTGTGTGGCTGTCCTTGACCACTCATGCAAAGTTACTTTAATGGAAGTGTGAGTACAGAGAGTGAAAGTGGCTGCTATTCCATTGCCATTATCACTCTCATTAATAGCTGTTTGATGGTTAATTAATAGCTCATTAATCACTCTCAATAAAGCTAGAATAGTTTCAAACTAAAGCCTGAGTGGATTTTCTTATCTGACTACCTGCATAGCACAGATCAAGTGCTCCTACCTCAAACTCCCACAGTTACTCCTGCTTCAAATTTTAACTCCCAGCAGAGCTGCATGATGAATCAGAAAAAAAGATGTGGTGTTTATATAAAGATCACAACTGAGACTAACAAGTCGTTGTGCAAAGTATTCCAATAGATAATTGTCTTTGTACTCTACACATGTAGACTTATTTGCAGTCTGAATCGCCTTTAGATTTATCTTTCCACTCTAAATCTCTCTTTCCTCTGAAAATAAAAAGCAAGCCACCATGTATCTCCATTTTGGTATGCTCAAGACACCTATGTACCCGCTCTTAACTATTTTAGTAGTGTCTTTAGCCTTTCATTTTCCGGGAATGCTCCCAGCATTCCATTTGGTTTTGGGTAGGAGACCAACACATTCAGGTATACCCCACAAAGGGGATGAAGGCCACACAGGAAGCAGACTGCTCATAACACGAGCTTGCTCAGAACAGAAATGATGAGTGAGAGCCCACTATAAAAAGCAGAGCAGCAGTAGAAGAACCTTATGATACTGATGGGACAATCAAAATGTCAGAGGGAATATAATATTGATAAATTTAAAGTGGTGAAACAACCTTGATTTTATGTTTTATTGATTAATAGAATTATTTCAATACTGTTATAAATCAAGGAGAAGATGGGCCTTTCAAGGAAGCATCAGCTAATGCTGAGCATTATTAGATAAGGAATAGAGAAAATAACACCATTACACAGAGTCAGAGGGAACTCACAACCTGAATGTATTGCGAATATGAAAGCCTCCTGCCTCACATCCTGAGCAAAGGATATTATAAATCTGAGCTACAACTCCTTAGAGAAGACACCTACAAAGGATGACCATGGGCAGCTGTCCATTTTTTGCCTCCAGTACCCAGACTAAAAGGGCATTAAATTAAACTAGAAGGTAGTGGGTTCAAATTGAATACCAGGAAGCACTTTTTCTCAACTGTACTTACTCCTTCCCACGGGATGCTGTAGGACGGTCAGAGAAAGTGCATATAAACAGGACTAGCATGCAATACTTCGTCAGAACGCTTTTCCACCATCCCACAATTTGTGGCTGGAAAGGTAGGTCATGAAACATAGGGGGAAGGCCTCTGTAGCTTTTACAGTACGAGGAGTCACTTTAGCTCTCCAAGGATTTGTGGTAGTCAATAGATTCATGAAGAAGCAGGAAAAATAGCACCAGTAAAGAAGAGCAAAATGACCCTCGTCCTTTTCTCTAAGGCAGTGGCCGCGGAGAGAAAGCAGCTGCGGCTGGAGGGATCCTGGTATGACTTTAGTGATCCCCGGGAAGCGGGACAGGTGGTGCCGGGGGGAGGCGCTGGGCCGGGAGGGATGTCCTGCACTTCTCCCAGAAAACGGCCAGCCACCTGCGGCCGTCGGTGCTGCCGGATTAAAGGCCGCCTCTCGTTGCCGGCTCCCGCCGGAGCTGGAGGGCGTCGGTCCCTGTGGGAGCGACTCCGGAGCCCCGGGAGTGGGCGAGCCGGGCGGGCTCAGCCTGTGCCGCGAGCGGGCGGGCTCCTGACGTCACCTTCACCTGAGAAAACAGGTCCCGAGGGCCGCAGCAAACACCTGAACTGGAGCGCACCAAGCACTGGAGCGTGAGCAGACCTCCGGCTGACTAATAGGGCTGTAAAATCTGCACCGTCACCCTCTTTGGCTGACCAGGAGAGGACACAGGAGGGAGATGCCTCGCCTTCACTCAGCCATCTCCTTAGAAGTTAATGCTGAGAAAGCACCCTTGCACCCCACTCGGAAAGAACCCGGAGCCTGCTGGGTGTGCCGTTCCTGCTTTGCCCAGGCGAGGTCCTAGTCATTAGGCCTCCTCACTTCCTTCAAGAGGTTTTAAGTTCTTCCAAAATAGACGCACAAATCGGAGAACTGTGGACTAAAACCTAGAAATTATGTTCTGCCACCATAAGCCTCAAGTAACTTGTGACGTGCAAGGGTCTGAGGACAAGTCCTTAACAAATGGGCATAATACAGTTAAGAGTAGCTACAATAAGCGAGTTTGACCATTACGCTGTTGTTGAAGACCAACACTAGAACCTAATGAGCTTTGTATTAGGGCAAGATGTTACACTTCTCATCAGAACAACCACCACTTAGGGTCCTTTATCAAGGACATCCCGGAGCAATTAGGCCTTGGAAAAGGCAGGAAAACTGTAAAAGAATTATCCTTTCACCCGCTAAGAAGACCCTACTTTACCCTGAGTCTAAGCATAAGGAAATCCTAGCGTTTGCTCACTTTTACAGGATAGCTGTCATGGAATTTGATTCCTCTGAATAGATACTCATTTTGATTTTAGGAATTAAGTCCAAGGCAGATCTGAAGACTTCACGCTTTTGTCTGGATTGAGAGAAAACTTGTTTGCGGCTGTAGCTCTGAGCGAGCAGCAGGCTTGCTGTGTGTGCACAGATGGGACTCTGCAGCCTGTTCAGAGGAGTTCGGTGGCCCCTGGGAGTGCCAGGATCCCTTGTCCAGGGAAGTGTTGATAACCCAGGGATTTTGTTGCTGCTGAGCAGTGCTTATGTAGCACCAAGATCTTTTCTGCTTCTCATCCCACCCCTCCAGCAAGCAGGCTGAAGGTGCACAGAGACCTGGGATGGGACCCAGCCGGGACAGCTGTCCCCAGCTGACCAAAGGGATACTCTAGACCCAGTGACATCATGAATAAATGCTCCGAGAGTTGGACTTGTTCAGCTTGGAGAAGAGAAGGCTGAGGGAAACCTTTCAATATTAGACTAACACTTAAACTAATTTGATATCCCACTACAATAGGGTCACACACAAAGTGGATGGAAGGAAGGCTGTGGATGTAGTTTTTCTGGATTTTAAGTAAGGCTTTTGATACTGTTCCTCACAGCATCACTCTGGACAAGCTGTCCAGCTATGGAATGAGCAGGTACATGGTGTGCTGGGTGAAGAACTGGCTGGATAGCAAGGCTCAAAGGGCTGTTGTGAATGGGGCTACACTTGGCTAACTATACAAGGTTGATGAATTCTCAGCTTGCATGAAGAATGTCGTTGTGGGTTATTTTAATATATATAAAATTGGTATGGTGTATTTGCATTACACCATTTGTAAGCCCTAGAAAGTATGGTTAATTTCTGTGAAGAACTATCTCAGGAACACTTCTTACTGGCATCATCCCAATAATCTCTAACTTCTCATGTGCTGCTACCTGCTATGAATATATTCCATGCTTTGCATGACAAGAGATGCACAAAATGATTGATACTCTCTCAGTAGTCTTTCAGAGTACTTCCTTGTTAATTTAAGTGGGGGGAGTTAACTGGAACCTCAAAAGTTTATTATCTTCTGTCACTAGGGTAAGCATGAGCTGATCCCAGGTCAATGAATAAATAAAACTTTCAAATATCATCTGGGTAGCTCCTGGGCAGGAACTCTGCTAGGAATGCTAATTCACAAGGAGGAAGCAGAGTCACCTGAGCTTTTGCATTCCATGCACTTTCAGTCTTTGCACATACATTCCTGCTCCTGTCCATCTTGTAGAATTCATGTGGATTTTGCATTTAGTTAATGTTTTGGGTTGCTGGTTTGTTGGTTTAGGGTTTTTTTTTGTGTGTGTGCTTTTGTTTTGGTTGTTGTTGGTTTTGGTTTTTTAATTCTTCCAAGTTACAGCTCCTGGAAATAGCTATCTGCAACTCGCAGAACTCTGAGATGCTGTTTCAAATCTGATGTTGTTAAGCTGCTAATTGCAAGGCTGTCTCTCTAGTTCTAGGTCAAATAACACACTATTTGATAAGTTATTCCCCTACAAATTACCTGAAAATGATAACATACCACTTATAGCCATAAATGCTTATATGTATAGCTTGTGAAATAAAATATTGAAAACTCTGTCTAGTAATTAAAATTTAAAATTCCTAATTAAACATCCTGAATGCCCTACAAAATAAACAGAATACACAGTTCTAGAGTCAAACAATAACAAGGCAATGCTGTATACTTGGTAATATATCTCATCTTCTCTAAGGCATGTGAATTGGGACTCTACAAAATCCAGCACTGCACTGTGAGAACAGGCACACTTTGAATGGATCAAAACTAGTTAACATAGATGTAAAAAAAAGTAGTTCAGTAAAACAATTATATCTTAGAAAACCTCACTATGGTAAACAAATATTATTTTTGCAATTAGGGCACGCATTATTTATTTGTATTCTTGCATGATGGCTGTGTTTTCCTAGATTAAGGTGGCATCTGAATCAAAAGAGGAACTCCAAGAAGGGGTTGCCTCCTTGCTTGAACTTCACCTGCAAATCTATTTTCTGCAGCTTCTGTCACCCCAGAAAAACTATTGGTTAATAGTGAATCTTATTTATAATCTTGTTTATTTTAATTAGGAATTTATTTTTCTTTTAATTATTAGACAGAGTTTTCAAGATTTTATGCCATGAGCTACGGAGAATCTAGCGAAAAATTAAGATGCTGAAAAGAATAGTGTGTGGCACCTCCACATTGCCCTTGAGGGTCTTTATAAATGGTAATAGAATATTCTGTAGTCCAGTTATAGTTCAGGAACTAAATTGTATATGGTTACAGGAGTAGAAGAGATCACATAAATCCATCACCTGCAATTGTGAACAGCTAGTGACGTATCATCAGTCCAAAAGGAATCACTGAACATCCCTCCTTCCATTTACATCACAAGTACAGACAAAAGTAAGACCCTAAAGGCCCTTAATACAAAAGTCCCAGAGCTAAAAGCCCGACAATGTATAATCACCAGAAGAGACCATGAGAGCTCAAGGACACCACCAATGTCCTCCATGCCTTCAGCAGTGCAACCTTATCAGGAGAAGCATTCCAGGAAGGGCACTGCCCCTCTACTGTACAAGAAAGCAAAGGACTCCTATTATATCCTGCCAATACGACCTGTGAAAAAGTTTCAGCAGTCTTTTTAAACATGATTTTATGAGCGGAACACACCAATATGGGACCTAAGTAGTTCTTTAAGAACGCTAGGCATACTGGCATATGTCACTACTTACGCTGTTGTCCAACCCCTGTTTTTTTAGAGGAAGATGAAAGAAAAATTCCAGAAGCCAAATTAGCTACCAAGGGGGAAAAAAATCCAACTTCTTCCTAGCACCTAGCCCTTAAGCCCTGGGTAAATTAAATATAAAGCGCAAACAAACTATAACCAGGGGAGCAATTCAGGTGTCTATACACAGATGTTTAATGTCACTTGGGATGCCCTAAGGTATCTTGCTTCGCCTCCAGCTGCTGATCAAGAAGGGTGTGAGTCTCTCATAGGGGCTGTGCCACATCTGCTGTGTTTTAGATACCCTAAGGCACCTAAAGTCATAGAATCACAAAATGTTTTCAGTTGAAAGGACCTTCAAAGATCATCTAGTTCAAACCCTCCCTGCCATGGGCAGGAACACCTTCCATTAGAACAGGTTGCTCAAAATCCCATCCAACCTGGCCTTGAACACTTCTAGGGGCATCCAGGGTTTCCCTGGGCAACTTGTGTTAGTGTCTCACCACCCTCACAGTGAAGAATTTCTTCCTAACATCTAAACTAAACCACCTTCTTTCAGTTTAAAACTGTTGCCCCTTGTGCTATCACCATGTGCCCTTGTGAAGAATCCCCAAACAACCTTAAAAATGACACTAAACACTCAAGTTTATGAAGGAGGATTGCTCCCCAAGGGTCAAATTCATTAGATAAATGCAGGTGTATAGCATACCTACAAGTGAGCTAATTGATTTGCGCTGCCCTTTATAGCTGGTGGATAGTAAGGGAATAAGGAGTATGGGAAGAGATTCATCTTTTAATATTGATGCTTACATTTGGCAAAGTAGTCTCTTAATCTTTCTCCCAGAGACACTAACAAATCAGTCTGTCAAAGCTTCAGTGATTGGTCTTCAATTTTTTTTAAGTCCACAATTACCTTTATCCTGTCATACAATCCATCCTACCAGGATCCAGCTTGAAACTGTCAATACTTTATACCAGAACCTGTCTAGGTGAAGGGTGGCTCAAGATTTCAGTCTTTAAACAGCTATTAGATTAAAAAAAAAAAAACTGAGCAATTTTTTTACTCTTTCCCTTGTACTTTCAAACATAAGTTGTACAGTAGGACAGATCAGTCTCAGCCAACTTAAGGCATCTTTATTGCAGAACATCTCCATGAATGTCTGATGTCCGTGCTGTTACCAACCACCAAAATCTAGTCAATACACTGAAGTGCATAACTGTCTCGCACTAAAGCAGACACCCATATCAAGGCTGATGAATCCTACCATTACTGTACAACATTTTGTGAGCCCTCAAATTGTACTAGTAGTTCTTTTGTACTCTGTTCCAGGTCCATTTTTAAATGCAGCCAGCACAGATGAACACAGCATTCCAATGGTTCTCTTACCAATGCTGTATTTGAGAGAAAACTGCCTCCCTGATCTTGCTTGTACATTTGTGGGTGTTGCCATGCCACTGCACTTCAGCCTGTTGGCTACGCTGATACCTGTTAGTTTTTGCAATGGTTGTTGGCATACAGTCTCCTCCTATAAGTATTAAATGGATTCTTGGTTAGTTACATATAATAACTAATTGTGATGCGTCAGTTTATCAAGTGATCCAAGGTACCTGCTCTGTCTTCTATTTTTATTGACTTCCACAATAATCAAGTACCTAAAGGGTACTAAACAAGTCATTTTACTTCAGTGATCAAAACATTAAAGACATAAAACATAACATTGCGTTTTGTGCAAATGTTATAAACAAACCTATCCAATGATGACTATTTTTTGAAACTAAGCTCTTTAAGAATTTAAAGTGCCTACTTTAACTTTGACCTGTTGTCTAGTGTATACCACAACTGCCTTTTAAACAGTTAAGGGTACATGAAGGGGGATTATTAAATCAGCTGCTGTAATACTGCAAACCATTAGCTTAGCACTGAATATTGCAAGTCAATGAGTATCAGTCTTGCACATTGCAACTCAGCATTTCACTGCCCCATTCTACTTGTAGCTGTGGTCAGCTGGGTCAAATGTAGATGAAAAGCCCTGAAGACGTTTATCCTGTTGTGCAATGAGGAAAACTACTTCCTGATTCCTTCAGAGAAGTCCAACAATATGAGATGATGCTCACTGCTGTGTCCCTGTATGGACAGAAGAGCAGTAGCCATGATGAGCGTGCAGCGCATGGTCCCGCTCTACAAAAGTTTGACTGAAAGAGGAGAGCACAGTGGAGTGGAAAAGTGCAGATATAAAGGGCGAAAAAGAGCCAAGCCATCATTCAAGTGCCTGAGCACTCCAGTCACTTGCACACACAGGCAAGAACATTCCTCCCAGTAACTGTATTTAAACGTATCTATTAGAAAGATGTATTTTTTAAAATACCAAATAGCTGTGAATCAACCAGTTTCTTAACAAGTGACTTCAGTGTTTGCTTACTGCAGTGAAAATGCATCTTATTTCACAAAGCAATCTTTAACTTCAGATATTTACTGTGTTACAATGCCTCTATTCACACAACTGAAAAATTACCTACTAGCAGATGTTTTGTCTGTTCAAGTGCTGTGTCAATCACTGCTCTGCTTTCTCCATGATAAATTGAACAGCCTTTCTGTTGGTAGGACTTGTCTCCTGTCCCTGGACAGTGTTTGTGGCTCTTCCTTAAGAATTCTTGGAACTTTCTCTGGTAATTTAACTCATCTTCACTGAGTTTTCAATTCTATAATTGCAACCTTCACTCTGGGTTTCTGTATATTGTTTTATATCTGACTATTAAAATACATTTCATTAGATTGTAGTGTTTTGATTTTTACTCTTATTTACTGTTAATTAGTAAATATGATTTTTATCATTTACTCAAACTTTATGTCATCCTTTAACTTTACTAGACTATTTACTGATTACATAAACATTGAACTGAGCAGCATTGGAGAAAGACTCAACTGCTGGTAAGCCTGACCAAAATGAACATTATTAATGCCTTCTCTCTAAGGATTGATACTACTAAATTCATTAACTACCTAATGCAGACCTGTTAATTTAGCATAATGTAGGATTTTGATCACATTTCAGAAAGCATTTATTTAGATGATATGGAGAAGTCGAGGCTTATTATAAGTATACATACACCTTCACCAACCCAAACTCTATATTTACTTTAATCCCAAAGGGCATACAATTAGATCTGGTTTTTCCTTCCTTCCTTCCTTCCTTCCTTCCTTCCTTCCTATAAATTGCCTTGCACAGGCAGTAAATTTTTTTTCATCTGCATTATCCTGGCCTTTCAGCTCACCTGGTTAGTTTTTTTTCCAAAGTTCCCTGCAATTATCTCCGGATTTCATAATTTCAGCATTTATTACCACTTCCAGTAAAAATTGTCTTTTCAAAGTAATGCGCTTTTATTCCCTGAAACAATTTTAGCACATTTATCCAGCTAATGACGGGCCATTAGTGTATGGATTTGTGATCAAATTACTGGGAAATAAACTAAGTTTGCACAAATGACCCTCCAATAGAGACTAAGAGCAAATGAGGTGGAAAACATATAGGGACAGGCCAAGCACAATGCTTCACCAGCCTCTCTAAGTCAATTTTAGCTACTTGAGGCTCAAGAACCCCTGACCTACATATGTTTTAAAGACTGTAGATAGCAAAATCCTTTGAAGCTATCATAAACTCACACAGTTTCCCTAAATCCATATAAAATTTCAGCATCTACAACAGTCAGGGGCAGGAGTTCTACCGCTTGGCAATACAGTCAAGAACAGTCTCATCTCTTGAATTTGCTGCTTGTAATTTGTTTGGTTTTTTTTTTTCTTTTGATAGGAAAATAAAACTTCTGTTGACTCTTGTCATGACACTCAGATTTTATACATCTGTCAAGTCTCCCATCATCCTTCTAAATGGAGAACCCTAACTTACTCAACTGCTTCTTACATGGAAACCGTTCTGTGCCCATGATGATCTTCTAGTCTGTGAATTTGTTTCAGTTTACTGTATTCTTATTTGAGATGGTGGAACTGGAGCTACAAGACGGAAGTGAAATACGGCTCTATATACAGTGTTTATATTATGTTCCTTTGTAATTTGCCATTTGCTTTTTGACCGCTAAGGAGCGAGGAGCATCCATCTAATTTCTAGAATAGGATTACTACGCTTTGTGGTTTGTTTTTTTTTCTTTTAGTCCTACTGTTGCTGAACTGCTCCAGTGACAACCAATTGTTTTTCCTAAATCCAAAGCGGCTACAGGTAAACAGCCTTGCTGTTTTGGTTGAATATACAGTTACAGCAGAAGACTCTGATGAAGAGTCAGAATCCCATTGTAGTAGATGAAGTACCAGCAATTATTAAATTAGTTCTTGCTTAAGAGGGTCTCATCATTTAGGCCCCATTAGACAGGATAAACAGATAAAAGAGAAAAATAAGCTGACAGATACAAAGGCGCAACTGGGAGACCTGCAAATTTAGCACTGTACATATAATCAGCTGTAGAATTATGTGGTCCATAGATATTGTACTGTGGAGAGCTTCTACAGGAACACTTGAAAAACAAATTTTCAATGGAGTTTCTCAACATAAGGGGAAGCACAGCAGAACCAACACCACAGGTCCATGGAACTCCCTATGAAGAGCACATGGACCAAGATGAAACATTTGTGAATTTTTTTTTTACAGGGATTCCAAACTAGCTTTCATTTATCATTTGACAAGTCACTACCCTGGCTCACAACTTCTCCATATAAACCCTGCCATACTTTGCATTTACTGTTCCTCTGATGTTGCAGCCACTCAGAATTGGTATTTCAAGAAGTCAGGAAAAAACAGAAAGAGCTTTGACCCACAGTGTCTTCTCTCCACACATTCTAGAAGGCTGTTACATTGTTGGGCATTTCATGCAGTTCTCTGCTATCCTAAATGATCATTTCATAAAATCTTTTTCATAAATTTAGAAGTATCAAGAACACCACTCACGATCAGAACCTTACCATATTACATAATGAGTGAACCAAAACTGCAAACCTCAGCTCCCTTCCAATAAATCCCTCTTCTAAGCATAGTAGATGGGACAATAATGAACAAAAGAGAAGGCTATAGAAGGAAACCAGTATTCAGTACAGTTTCTCTTTAGAACTTACTTTTTACCATGCTAATATGGGATAGTTGTTGGATTTTTCTTCAGGATGAAGCTGAAGAAGAAAAAGAAGGTAGGCTTTGTAGCTGTTTATAAGTAACTCCTCCCATGCTTGGGGGCAGTGGATAAAAGAAAGCACGAAGGAGCTTGTTGAAAACTTAACAAGTGAGAGATGAAGGCTGATATAATGGGTTCATGAGAGGCAGCATCCAATCTCTCAGCAGCAAAGGTCTCTTCCACCCGTCTGCTTGGGCTTTCCCAAAGACACTGGGTCAGTTGCTACTGTGCCAGTGCACCTCTGTGCAGGGAGCCCTAATGCAATCACTCCCCTTCTCAGCCAAAAAAAAATAGCAGAGGAGAAACAGGAGAAGAGAAAGGAGCATGCAGCTATCCGTGTGCAGTTACAAAGAGCTTGTTTTGACAAGGGAGGTCCAATGGAAATTTCCCTTTGGCTCGGCCCAAGGCCTGCTTCTGTTCACACTGGCGTAACTGGGGATGACTTTACTAGCTTTTGGACTTACCACAAGCATTCGGGTTCTGTGATCTGCAAAAGCCACCAGACCCTCTTAATACTGGAAAGAGTAAGCAGGGATGTGATCACAGTCTAAAAGCATCTCTGCACAGAAGAACATTCAGCCATCAGGAAATGTTTAATGTAGGCAGAGCAGAACAAAGTAAATGACAGATGAAGATGGATGTAAACAATTCTCCCTTCACCTCTGGGTTAATTCTAGGAGCAGAAAATGGAAAAAGCACAGACCTGTTGACTTCTGCATCATTTGTTCCCCATCCATATTATGTTCCATTTCCATGGGTTTTAGCTGTTTTATTTTTCTAAAAGAGTAGCATGAAATTCTAGTTTCATCTATGCTGAGTGGGTGATCAGCACAAAGTCCTACAGATTAAAAAGTAAATAAATAAAACGAGCTGCATTTTTCTTGACTCTTTGTGCCAGGTGTGAATTGAGAGCAATGGGCTGTATCTACCCAGCCAAAGCAAAAGGAAACTGGCTCAATGCTTCCTTCCTCTCTCATCTGCTGCTGCCTGATGCCAGCCACTGCTGATGTCTCAGCACCTGAGGCTGGCTCTATCTTCCTTCCCAGTGCTGACTCCAGTGCTTGTTGCTACGTGTTTTGCCTGCACAGCAAGTTCCCAGACTACCTCTCTCAGATGATCGCTTCCCTGGCTGGACCTGCTTCTCTGCTTCAGGACACTCCCAAAAGCTGAGGCCTTCACAGGTCTGTGTGCACCAGCAGAGGGAACGGCCCGAGAGGGAGCAGGGCTCTTTCACCCCAGCTGGAAGGGCCGAGCAAAGCACAGTCTCTGCCCAAGCTCCCACGCTTATGTGCAAGTGTAGGCACAATTTGCTGGGCTTAAACACCTTGTCTTTTCATCGCCCTGGATACCATCAAGAGGAGAAAGGCAACACAGAAGGAAGAATTTTTAGCTTGCTGGACTCCACAGACAGCTACAACTCCCTGCTGCACATCCAAACCCTGCTCAAGAAGTTAATCAAAGCAAATTTGAGAGTCAAAGAAGCAGCAAATAGTATATCCAAGAGAAAAACATAAAGCAGCAATTTCCAAATGGTCATCCATCCAGCAGGAGAGCCTAGGCCACGGTTGGCTCATGCACCATGTTCCACAACATCACTTACATCTCTTATGGGGGGATGTGACAATTGTTCAGCTTCCCAGAATGTCTAGAACCCCCCAAGTTTAGAAGTCAATTCTTGGGGGGGGAAACAAAAAAAACAAAGGCCTGCTAAAATATAAAAGATTCTAGGAAAACAAGTTGCTAATTCTAGAAGGGTCAGTTTGAGGAGAGGACAGCAATGCTTAAGGTAAAATTACTTGAGCAGACATTGGGACAGTAAGACCTGGAAAATGTTAGTTTGCTCTCAAGAAAATGTTGTACAGGTAAATGATCGGGGAGGGACCTGTCTCCTGGAATATGGTTTAAGGTGTGGGGTTTTTTTTTTAATTCTGCATTTTGTGATGGAGGGACAGCTGGTGCCTCCTAATCCTGCTGCAACAGACCGAGTAACCTGTTTTAACAGTGACAGATATGCTCATCCCTTCCAGAAGCTACTCCTACACGTGCTAGCTTTCTGTAAGGACCAGACTTCTACTGAGAAATGACCTCTTAATTTAAGGCCTCTCACTTGCCAGTCTGACAGTGATGTGCCTGTAGCACTTCTAGGTTTCAAATGTACCTCAGAATTCCTGGTTTAGCCATAGAACATTGCCAAGAACATTGCCAATTTTACAAGAGCTATGGCAAAGGACGATGGATACCTTCCGATTAACTGCTCTTCTCACCAAGCCAGGCTCGGGTTTGTTCCCCAGAACAGCACAGTGACATGTGGCTAACAGTCTGAATTAGACCCTTTCTCAGCCACAACTGCCTGCTGAATTCCTCGCAGCAAAAAAATTGTTTTCCATTCTGTTTTTTTTTCTGTAGTTTCTGCTGAAGTCTCCCTGTGTTCTCAATCTCAATGTTCTCTCCGTTTTAGGCTCTAGACTCAAAGTCTGTTACTATTAAAATAACCGGGAGATGAAAATATGGGATTTGTTCCTCCTCTTACAATGTCATACATACAACCACCAGGTCTTTTCTTTTGGTGATCCAACCAGCTTCTAACAATCACTCTGTGTTAAAGCATCTGAGTGAACGGCATCCCATTTTTAACTCTGGATAGGTTTACACAGATCTCAGTCACTCCCCCCAAGCATGTCTGCCTGCTGTAGTCTAGGAGTTTCACTTCATCTGAAGTCATGGTCATCACGTGAGAAATTGCTTCAATCAATTTAATCAATACATTTACTGAGCTTCCAGAGGTTACACCTTTATCTCCCATATTACATACATGGGTCAGCTGACCCTACGAACTGGCATAACAAACTCTTTTTTGTATCTATATTTTCTATGTGAGCGGTAACTGTATTGAATGCTACAGGCATGTGGCAGAGCAGAACTGGGAGCCTGGTCAGTACCTCAGAACACCTACTGTACTCCCACTCACCTCTGCTTATCAGTCAGTACAAAGGATCCCACAAAATATTCTTTGCTGGATAATGAGGAAAATAGCCAGACATTCAGTATGGGGGGATCTTCCTACAGGCCAGAGGAAGCAAGTAGCAGAAAAATGACACGTCGTAATGTTCCTTGTGGTTATTGAGACAGCATGTCAGCTTGTCAATCTTAACTGTCCTACACAATAAAGGGTGCAGAGTGGCAGGTATAAACCCAGCCTGAAGAGTCACTAGGCCAAAACCTGATGTTTAAAGCTACTGAAAAATGAAAAGCAATCCTGTGTGCAAAAGGGGCCTCTTAGAAAAAGCGCATTAACTGAAGAGATAGAATCACAGAATCATTTAGGTTGGAAAAGACTGTTAAGATCATCAAGTCCAATCATAAACCTAACACTGCTAAGTCCACCATGAAAGCATGTGCCTCAGCACCACATCCACAATAGCAACGCTCATGCCAAGCTGATAATCAATCCCTTGGACTTTTATTTACTAGGTAGCAGGTATAACGAAGTCTAAAACAGAGCTCCAAGAAGAGGTCCAACAGTGTAAGGTGTAATTTGGAGGAGAACTGCCCACTGACCTTGATTTTTACTTTCCCCCACAACCTGACTTTAGAAATCCACTCATGAAACTCCTCTTCCTTGACAAGGGTTACAACAATCCAGCCAAACAGGGCCTGATAAGCAGCCCCAAAGTGTCCATTTAACCATAAAATACAAAGAAGTAGAATCATGTGAGGTGTGAGGTGAATTTCAGTTACTTGTAAAGTTGTGATTGCCTGAAAAATTAGGTATAGAACAACGGTGTCTGTCCTCGGCCATGACACTGCTCTAGCACAATCACACCAAAGTGTGGCCTGTGACATTTTCCCCTTTTCCTTTGCCTATAATTTTCCCTACAATCACACAAAGAGCATAACTTCCCCCCCCCCTCTCAGAATAGTACTGTTCCCACTGCCAGGTGAGAGCAAATACAACTCTTAGTCCCACAAGTTAGGCCAAAATGAAAAAAAACTCTTCTCCCCAAACTGCGGCCCTCCTGTGGCTTTGTAACAGGGTGAGGGCAGGCTGTGTTTTTCTGTCTGCTTGTCACTTCATCCAAGGAAAACACAGGCTACTGTAGGCACACAAAGGCATCCTGGGACACTGCTGCTCTGCACTGCTGTACTTGTCAGGGTTGTGCTTTGGGGCTAATTTGCTCTTTATGTCTGGTCTCTATCACAGCTGAGCTTACTGCAACTTTCATGAATTAGATGTTTTCAGCAGAAGGAGGGTACAGACACTTCTGTCCCTTTTACAATGCCTCCTCCCCTCTAGATGTTTTAGCAGATAGAGAACCTCGGTCCCCAGGCCAGACAAAAGCCATAATTGACCTCTATTGACCTTAGTCAATTTAGAACACAAGACCTTCCCCTTCCTCTCCTCTCACACACAAAACCTGAGGTCTGTCAAGACACGCTCACAGCTGTGGAAAAAATCAGTGCCTATACGCACATGTGCCCGTGCATGCATGTGTCCACATGCATCCGTCTGTGCTTTTGCATGTACGTGCATGAAAGTCTGTGTCGCTGCTTGCAGGCTACGTCGGCAGACAGCTACACACCCAGGCGTGTGGAGCGAGGTCAAAGCAAGTAAAGCTGCAGTGGGCCTCAGGAGCTGTTTCTTGGCTCTTAGCCTACTGAAGACCTTGGCCTTTCCAGTGCTACCACCACTGAAGACTTCTTTGTCCCAGTCTCTTGACCGCACAACCCTACAGCTTTTCCTATCCAAGAAGGCCAGCTCAGGCTCTGTCGTGGGACAGAGCTGAGTCAGGCTGCGAGATCTCTGCCCAAAGAGAGGGATAAGTTTGGAACTCCACTCCTTGAGTGGAGTTCCCACTCCTTGGTGGCCTTCTCAGAGAAGATGGGACAAGTTCAGTGAAGTGTTCACTAAGCAGTTTTGATGAGACTACCTGGGGACTGGCAGCTCTCTTCCTCGCCAGCCACAATGCCTGCTGTCTGTGTGGGGACATTCTCCCTCCCTGTCTCCTCCCGGGACTTTCCTTTCTCCCACCGAGGCAGTCATGGTGTGGCTGGAAGCTCCTGCTACCAGAGCCCTGCTGCGCTGAAGCACCCATCTCCTTGCCCACAGAGTGCCAGCAGAAGTCCTTGCCCCAGATCCCGAGCACCTAGCCCTGCCTAGTGGAGCAGGTTAGGACCTCCCCAGCCCTTGCCCACCACCGTACGCAGCCATTCAGGTACCCCAGGAGGTGCCTGTTCTTCTCCTACCTTCCCAGGTGAGCCAGGGCAGGTGATGGGTCGTGCTCTCCGGCTCTCCGCTCCCCTGGACGTGCCTGCAGCCTGATTCACGGGCACCTCCGACACCGCGAGGATCAAGCTCCACCCAGGGCAGTGGGTGAGTAAGAGCGAGAGAAAGGCAAACTCCGGAGAGTTATTCCCTCCCCAGGATTGCAGGGGAGCCAGAGATAAGGGCTGCACATTCCTGAGCCGCAGGCGGCCTCTCCCTTCCCGTCTGCCCTGAGCCTGTCAGACCAGCTCGGGCCCAGCTGCGGAGCCGGCCGGGAGCAGGCTGAGTGCTGGCAGCCCGGCATGGGCACGGGCCGGTGGGCCCAGCC
>JANHFX010018003.1:0-25832 GCA_027560015.1 Chloroceryle amazona | reverse complement strand
AACCCCCCTGATGGTAATTACATCACCATCACCACTGATGTTGTAGAGCAGGCACTGGGGGTCCCAGACCGGGCCCCACAGCAGACAGGAGCTGTGTTCAGGAGCTGGATTCTTCTACCGGATTCAGGAACTCAGGATCGAAGGCAGAATGGACAGAGTCCTCCTTGGATGTTCTGGGGAAGCAGTCCAAGAGGGGAGAAGAGCCCGAGTAAAAGCCCAACAGACCCTCTCTAGATCCCTCTGCTTGCTTCCAAATATATCCTTGCTACCGAATATGACGTATATGGGCTGGAATACCTTGTTGATCCATTGGGGGTCATCTGCCCTGTCCGCTCCTTCCTAGGTGAGGTCTTTTTCTTCCTGCACCCCTCAGTGTGGTACACACCGTCCAGCAGTGGCCTTGGTCTGCACACCAATTCTTGGTAGTAACTCTAACCATGGGCTGTTATCACTGCTGGCAGCAGACACTGCAAAAACAGGCTGCTAACTTCAGAAAGTGCTGTTAATTAGAAGTACTGAGCTGAAAAGTAAAATCACTGAACAGAATTAGTCCTGTTTTCACCCAAACAAGGACACCAACCAACCAACCAACCAACAAAAAACCCCACCAAAACAATCCAAACAAGCAAAACAAACAAGCAAACAAACAAAACCAGACAAACAAACTCACCTTGATAAAAAGGTTTTTTTATCCAGGTACTTTACTAGTCCCAGTGTAATGGTTTGAAAAAAAACAAAACAACAAGGTACTCAAGTCAGAAAGAAAAAAACAAGAGAAATGCAACGGTACAAAGAAACACCCCACACTTCCGGCTGGTGTGGGGGGTTGGGTGGTAGCAGTCCCGATGAGGTGATCCTGGTGAAGAAGTATTCCCGCTGAAAGCAGCGATGCCGTGGAGGAAGGTCTGGAGCTCTCCTCCTCCGGAGAAGACCGGCTGCCGCTCCACACAGGTCCGCGCCACTCCCGAAGGCTCCGAGCAGGTTCCCGAAGGCGCCGAACAGGTCCGGAAATCTGTCAGGGGGCAGAACCCTTGTGCTGACCTCCGCCCCAGACCATCTCCGGGTGGCAACACTCAGCTCTTCCCCCCTTGACCGAGCATCTCACAATGGGTCCTGGGCAACTGCTACTGGTGACTTGTCAACAGCCCATGAGGAATGACAGAGAGAGTAGAGAATACACAGTTTTGCTTCTAACCATAATGATAAACTGGTCCCAGCCCCTCTAACTATGACACCCAGCCATCTAAATAGAACTGTTAGAAATGTTTTTACAATGTCTTCTTAAAGCTTTCTTTATATGGATTTATTTAATGTGGGCTGAAGTTGCAAAAAATTAGTGAGGCTGAGGGTCAGATTTTCATGACTTAAATACTCATCTGGTTACTTGCTGACCTTTATTAATACCCTGTTTGCAAATTGGAAAGCATGGAAGTACTCAAAACTGCCAAAAGTTTCCAGTGCTTCCATGTCAAATTATATCCACCAAAACCTTAAAAGAAAGAAAGTTTACATGGGGAAAATGTTTTTGACAGTTTATAGAAATCTTAGATAATCTTATTTTTCTAATGTCACCATTACTGTCACTGCTGGAAATGAGATTGGTCTGTTCAGTTTAAGTCCAGTGGTGTGTTCTTATTCTGAAGATGCTGGAACATGATACGTTCTGTCATAGTCACAGATTATGTCTGTGTTGCACCTGAGGTGAACTGCAGAAACCACAGAGAGTCCCCATGGATTCACGGGGCTGGACTCTGTAAGAGCAGACATTCCCCAGAGTCTCCCAGAATTGGTGAAATGGTAATTTTTCAAGTTTAACATGGTGGGAAATGAAATGCAGTACCTTCAGTTTTAGTGTCTCATTCTTTTTTCATATGTTTCAGGCAGACTCAAAAGTAATGTTTTCTTAATGTTTTAATTCCTCTGAGGAATAAAGGCCAAAGGGACATGACATTTTTCTAAGACTTGCTTAACTTAAGTATTTCTAAAGGAAATATGATCACAGAAGAAATACGAGCTAAGGTCTCTTCAGTAAATATTAAACTATTAATCTGAGACAACACAGTGGTGAATAAAGCTTAAAAATTACTTTGCACAGGAAAATGGAAATCAATAGATGCAGAATCCAGCAAAATGGCTTTTTTTTTTTTTTTTTTCCAAAAGTGATCTTCTGACTTGAAGGAAATTCTGGGATTCTCAGCAGCTGATACAGTCACAAAAACTACACTTAGAATAGTTGCTTTCCTGAAATTCAGCTGGGACCACATAGGTCTTGCAGATAATATCTCATGCTTACTGCCTTCTCAGCTATTCAAGTGTTTACAGTGAAAAAGACCCAAGTAACTGCAATTAACATTGAGTTTATGCCTCCAGCCATTTCAGAGTGCTACTCCTGAGTGGTTTGGGAAAGTATTTTGCTAAATAATGGATTGGGTGAATGAGATATGTTTTGTAATTGTAAATTTCACACAGACCTTACCAATTAACACAAACTTTTCTTTTTTTTTTTTAAAAAAAAAGCAGAACAGTTTTATGTGACCAGATACATGAGGTTTTGACGACCAAGTGCCTTCTGCGAATGAGCTGCTGTTTTACTGTAGATTTGGTGTTTTATTCCATCCTGTATCTCCATTAATTGCTCAAGAGTGAAATCTGTAGCTTGACTTTGCAATTTTTGTAACATTGCATATGGCTGCGCTAGCAAAAAATTAAGACATATTCCTAATAACAATAAACACAGGTTTTGAAAAGGTTTCCATTCTGGGTAGCTATCAGTTCTCAGGTCTAGAATAAAATTTGTTTAAATCTTAGTTTGAGTCAAGATAGGCAGAACTGAAAATCACAGAATTAGTGGCAAGTGCTCCAAAAAGTAATATCTAAAATGTTACATGTGTAACCATGGTACATTTGAAAATATTCACTTCTGCAATACACAAACATAGCTGGCAGGGGGGGAGGAGCAAAATCAAAACTAAAACCAAAAAACAAAAAGAAAAAACACAACAAAACACCAGTATTACATTATGAAACATAATCAACATTTTGAGTGTAAAAATGAGGGGTTGGAGACTTAAAATTTCTGCCAAAATTTGTTGTATTACTCTGAAGTTCTGTTCTCATGTTTCCAGAGAAATTTTACATACAAACTGCTCACCTTCTGCAAAGCTGACTCAAAGTAAAATGGAAACCATGCCTGTCTGTAAAAACATATCCCAAGAAAAGAGTTGGTCACCTAACGTGGTAGAGTTGTGATATGAATTTCTTCACATACCTAGGAATTATGCCATTTTAAAAGATAGTGTTATATCCAAAAGTAAAACACAATCACACACAAAAATTGAGAACTGCTTGAGAACAGATGCTCACCTACCATTTCTCTTTTTCTCATTTTCAAAGTCTTGGACTTTTGTAAACCTCTGTCATTTATAACTATTTCTGTCATCGTAAACAAAAAATTTTTGTAGTTGCTTTGGGATTTTTTTAAGTGTATTCCTTTCTTGATGAATGATTGAAAAACATATATCAAAGTGCTTTCCGCATTTCATTCTAGCTGGAGAAAGCCATTTTTCTGTCTTTTTATGATTAATATATATTATATTGAGTGAGAAATTCAGTGAATTCAGAAGAACTCAGAAGACCTTGGCAATAGGAATTTCTCAAATCTGGATAAATCTTATACCTCTGGATTATTTTTTTTTTGTCTACAATTACCTGTAAAATCTGGTATCAGTTTGTCTTGCTTGTGAAACTCTGAAACCAATAGAGACAATACATCAGTCACACTTAATGCAGAAATGGGATTTGTATACAGATCTTTTCTATGGAAACTTGTGGTTGCCAAAGCCCCTGAAAATTTTTTGGGGGATTTTTTTTCCAAACATTTTTCATCAAGCAAATGGAAGTATGCATAAAGAAACCCTATCATCTTAGGAAAAAGAAATCTCAAACACCCAGGTCAAATTATTTTTTTTACTGTTTAATATTTTCTTGTTTATTTTTAATACTTTAATGTTAGTGTATAAAATGTGTTCTCAAAAGAGCATGCGCTTAGATGTTTGAGCTTGAAAGCAATGTATTTGAGAGCTCTGAATGTCATAAAATATAGAAGATTTTTACAAGCTGCCTAAGCCCTAGAGAAGTTAAATATTAGCCTTTAATAAGTATGTGATATTACTCTAGAAATAAGCACTTAACCAATGAATGGGCTTTTTATCAAGATGGATAGATCCCTTGTTTGTACATTGTACATTGTACAAGGAGAAGATGAGACATATGACTACCAACAGTAATATTTCATACAACTGGGCTGAAAAATAGCTTTTGTTAAATCTAACGTTTTCTATTCCGCATTCTTCCCTTTAGACAATTTTGAGAGGGGGAAGGAACAAAGTACTGAGAAAATTCAAATAACATTGCAGACCAAATATTTTGGGTTTTTTTGGTATTTCAAAGACTTTTTGAAATAAGATTCAATTAATTTCTAAATTAAAATAATACCATTAATAAAATGTCAGTGTTTTTATTAGAAAATGTTAATGGGATTTTAAAATAGTGGATTTATTGTTATGGTTTTATTTGTTTTCAGATGAAACTCTAGAAATTTAAATTGGTGGAAGATTTTAAATTCTCTTTGCACTAAAACTGCATTCTTTGTCAGATAATAAAGTTCCCCTTTACCCTTTCCATCACCTCTTCCCTCACAGAAATCAAAGAGCTCTTCACAGGGTGACTCTCATTGTACTTTGTGTAGTGAAGTGTAGTGAAATTTAAATTGGTGGAAGATTTTAAATTCTCTTTGCACTAAAACTGCATTCTTTGTCAGATAATAAAGTTCCCCTTTACCCTTTCCATCACCTCTTCCCTCACAGAAATCAAAGAGCTCTTCACAGGGTGACTCTCATTGTACTTTGTGTAGTGAAGTGCCCAGGAAGTCCCATCCACCTGCTAAAAACTTCTCTTCAGCTTTATCTTAAGACGGCAAGTCTTCTTTACATCAGTTACCTTAAAATAAATTACTAAGATCCATAACTATCTTAAATTTAAATTCTAGGAAATATCTGAGTCTTGATTCCTTTTTTTTCCCATCAATATTTTAGGAAAGCTTTGCCATTTGACAAGACTTCACTTGGGAAACCAGGAATTTGACCCATAGTACATACTGAACATTTTCTGAACATTCATTGTAGTTTATTGTTGAAAACATGATCCTGTGCTGGGTGGAGCTGTGGAATGACCCAGTACAGAAGTATTTCAGCTCTTAGATACTTCATTTATTGCTGGAGATTGTTGAGGAGGTGCTAAAGTAAAAACTGTCATTTTTTAAGCTACCTTGTTTATCTCTTTTTTTTATTTTTCTTACAAAGATAAAGAGTACACTTTTGCTACTTTGCTAAATACCTGCCAGTGAAATCCTTCAAATCAATGTTGCTTATTTTATTATGTATTAAGCACTAAGGCAGAAGCAACTATTATTTCATTATTAGACTGCATCTGGAAAATCTAACTCTGTAACTCATTCGCTTGCTCTCCAGTAGGTGAAAATAAATACGTTCTCCTTAATGTCCAGCCTCCTACACATTTGAGTGTGTAAATTCATCCTGAGTCAACACATACACAAAACTGTCCTGTGTTGATAGGGTGAAAAGAGTAGATCCTGAAGGTCCAATTGACCTTGGTATATTTTTCTTCTATTTCCGGGTGAAAAATTAATCATTCTGTATTCTTCAAGCTTTTTCAGGCAATTGGCCAATAGAGAGTCAGGGGAGGGAATGTGTGAACACACCTCGTTAAAACAAATGAAAAAAAAATCATTTTCTTAAGAGTTTTGTGCCATGGGAAAATCCACCCGGGCTCCTGCACAAATATGGGGTGCCTGGAGTCTGGAGGGACTGCGACTGGCTCACTCTCTGTACTCCTCAGCCTGTTTTCTTAAAGCAGTTGTCTTATGAAGCCATGTGTTGTCTGGCCTTCCTTACTGCAGGCCAGAGCGAGCTTTGCCCCATTTCCCTCCACCTCCCCCACTGTCACAAACAGAACAGACTTATCCACCTCGAATTAAGTTTGTTCCCAGTCTCCATTTTCCAAAATGCCCAGACACTTGAACTCCTCTTACTGAATTAGTCTCGCTTACCAAACCGTAGTGAAAGTAAATCCCTTCCACAAACATTCATCTGTTCTTTCTTAAGGATTTCTGTCATATCTCTTTTGAGGATTTCTGTGTAAAAGGGACCAAATCACAGCAGGGTTGTGCTAAGAGTATCTCTTAGTATTCAAAGCTGTGGCTGTAGAATTAGAGCTGTTGGGAATTAAAAGATAACATTGACATTAGAAGTCAGACTGTTTACTTCTTGTGCAATGTGTGACTTTGCAACAGATTTAAAGAACAAGAATAAAAAGTGTTCTCATTACATGGTGATGTACAAATTTTCTGTTAGTTTTAAAGGGTCATTGAAGAGTAAAAGAAAAAATGCAATAGCACTAATGTTAAATCTCTCAAATATTACAAAATGGTCTTTTAAAATTCCAATCACAGCATTGTTTTTCTTTTTTTTTTTTTTTTCTTTGGTTTGTTTGGGTTTTTTTTTTGTGTGGATTTTTTTTTTGTTGGTTTGGTTTGGTTTGGTTTTTTTTTCCCCCAATAAACAGGAATTGACATTTTTTGAAATCATTAATACCTCATAATGGAAAAAACAGCAGTTCAAGATTGGCAGCAAAGGAAGTTGTTACTCAAAATCTCAGTATCCTGAATTTGCTGGAAAGGTTCACAAAACTGCATGGGATGGAAATGAAGCTGGTTTAATTTGATGGACATACCTCCCATCAAATGCATTTATTAGATATACTGTAAAAAAAAATGTTTGTAACCTGCAGGTATGGGAGTTATACATTTGGAGGACCTAAGGGTTATTTCAGGAGGAACAATTCAGATATAAAGCTGTTTCAATTATTGCCAAACCAGAAAATTTTAGAATAACGTGCCTTCTCAGATTTAATCCTCTTTAACTAAAGACTCATTCCAACATCTGGTGGGGCCTCTGAAGAGGTTGTAGGGTTTAGTGAATGTGTATTCTGGCCAATGGGATGCTTGAGAATATTACATGGCTTTTTTCGTTCTCCTTAGTTGAAATAATACCTTTCATCATGAAGCATATGCAGCTTTTACATGTTCTTAATGATGAGATTGATCAAGGTTATTTCTGCTGTTACTTCTCAATCTAGTTTGAAATCAGTGGGAAAGGAGGTGTGATGGAAACTGCCTCCACGAGTGTTATCTTGACTGCTCAAGAGTTTCATAAGATTGTCTGTCTGTGTTCGGATGTCAAAAGCAGATTAACTTTTTCAGGGCTGTGAATGCAGCCTGTGCAGTTGTGATGTAGATGAGCAGAGTCAGGGCCTCCTGCTGCTGGCATGTCAACAGGGTTCTTCTCTGGAGGGATGCAAGGGGATCTGTTGTCAGCAGCTGCACCAGAGAGGGCTCTGGTTTGTATTTCTGTCTTCTCTCAAAGTTCATGTGTCATACACAGAAGCAGAACATGCTCAGTTCTAATGATCTTTTGCTTAACATTTGAAAACAGATTGGAGGATATGTGAAGTGAAAACTTCTTCTCACTTTAATGATAGAAAAAAAAATATAATCTGAGTATACTTTAAGTAAAAGAAAAAATAAAATCTGTTTCTTCATTCCAAGCAGCATGGGTACAAAATATAATCCTGGATTGGTTTTCTTTTTATTTTAAGTTGTCCATCTTGTACAACAGAGAACAAAAGAAGTAAAGAAATTACTTTACTTGCTATTAAAAAATGCAATTTAGGTTTCATTAATAATTTAGAATTGACACTTTCTCGACCCCTCTGAATTCCCCCTCCTGGGAAGAATAAGGAGGATTACAGTTGGTCTAAATGTCACTGAAAGGCTCCAACAGCAGCACAGAACCATCTTTCTAAGCCCTCATAAACATCCATAAGGCATGATCAGCTAAGTACCCTACTTGTAAATCTGTTGCAGACAACAGGTCTTCCACGATGTGAGCAAACTCCTCCTCTGGGAAACATTTCTCATGGAAAAGCACTCGTTTGCTTAAGATCTAGGTGTTTAGTCTTCTGGGCAGAAATGCTTCAAGAACCATAGCTTTCAATTGGCCAACTGAAGAGGTGGGAAGGTGTTTCTCCAGGTCAGGAACATGGAAGTATATGTGATCAACTTGATTTTATCTAGACAGAGACTTAGACTCTCTTTAAATTATTATAAAGACAAAGCAAATCTAACATTTAACAGGGAAAATGCTTTTTCTATGATATTTTTAAAAATGTTTGGTTTAACTTTTCAGGAAGGCTTTTACTCATTAAATAATCTGTGCATTTTTGCCTGGCCCTACTTCATCTGGAATCTTTGAGTAGTTTGTGGTCTATAAAATTTAACTTGTCTGCCATCACATTCATTCATTTGTGCAGCTACCTAAGTCACGCTGGGTAGTAACTTGACTGAAATCCATGAATGCACACCTACCACTTCATGTCCCCTCCTCCTATGGGATGGGAAGGAGAATGTGGATGAGAAAAAAGGTGAGACTCCAGGGGTTAAGATAAGGCCAGTTTAATAAAATAGCAAAAAGAGAGAAGAAAACAACAGTACTGATGGTAATATTAATGAAATTATATACAAAGCAAGTAACAGAAGCTGGGAAGGCTCTATCTGTGCCCGAGATGTCAACTTCCCTGGTCTGGCTGTACTGAAGCTACATGCCAAAGTAACATGAAAACAGGCACACCCACCCCAGGTAAGCCCTCCTTTATATAGGGTCATGATGTCAGCGTGATCTTGAATATCCCATTGGCTGGTTCAGTTGATTATCCTGGCTGTGGTCCATCCCAGTTGCAACCCCTCACAGATGCTTGGGACAGCAGCTGTTTGTGATAATTGACCCAAGCATTAATTAACCCTTAAAAGGACACCCTGATAAGTAATGTCATCAAAAACTAGCATTTTACTATTCTAGTGATATAAATACTTTAAAATATGGAGATTCATAATATCTTAAAATATTTTGAAATACTATCTTGCTTTCTATGTCTCTTGAAGAAAGAATTAATCCTGGAGAGTGAAAAATGGTAATAAACATCACAAGTCACGAACAGGAGGAAAGCTACTCAGTTTATCAGAAACAACATCTTTGCACAAGAAAGAGACATTAGAAGCCAGATGGACGTTAAAAGTCAGATGACCCAGATAAGTCAAAAGGAACAGCTCTGAGCTCTTGCATGTGGACATCTCTCTACAAAAGACAGACATACGATGGACAGCAGCCAAGAACATTCTCATCTGTAAATGACACATTGACTTTAATGAGGACATGATGTAAATCAGAAAGAGCAGAAGTTGGAGGATGAAAAAGTCATTATGTATAGTTCTAAGAGAAATAGTTTTCTCATTTTTGCCCCAGAGAGAAATAAATGAAAGAGATATAACTAAGGCAGTCAGAAGAGAGCTGTGTGCACTCAACATTTGCTTGCACTGAATACAAAACCAGAGAGACATCATCATCAAAGCAAAAACTGGAGAAGGAAGGGATGTAGCCAGTTTCTTGGAGACAGACCCAGTCTGAGAGTGTCAGGAACAGAACAATGTTGTGTGCAACTGCCATTTCTAACAAAGCTTTCTCCCAGTCCCCTTAATCCCCTCACAGTTTCATAAGCAGCAGTCTGTTTTGTAGATAATTGGCCCAAATAATGGTGGGATGTTGCTCTTAAAACTTTTCCTTTAAATTCTCCCAAAAGAAATGCAGGTGCTGTTCAAGAGAAGCTCCAAAGAGAAACAATGACATCTGGAAATTCAACTTTTCCTCTTTCAAAGACATTAGTTGAAAAAGAAGAGTGCTGGACACTTTGCTCAAATGGAGAATAGTTCATCTATTTTCACCAGAGCTGAAACTTAGATCTAGAGCTCTCACAGAAACAGTTACCTTAGAAAACAGCCTTTTTGATGGCACCAAGCAAAGTTTAGGGAGCAGGAAAACAAACAGTCAAGTTTAGTATTGTGTGCTGATTTCTCCTCTTGACCAATAATTCTCCATGTGACTATGTGTGAACAATTTGGGCTATTCACTAAAGCAAATATGGCTTTCATAGTGGTATCTGCACCTTCACCACAAATTAAATATTGACCCAAATGTCTGGCAATATCTCAGGTCTGAATTTTATTTCAGGACTGATAATCGCAAGCCTTAAGCTGAAATCTAAAATACAGATGCAGGGGGTAAGAGGATGAGGCCAGACTCTTCTCAGTGGTGCCCCATGACAGAACAAACTGGAACCCAGGAAGTTCCAGCTGAACCTAAGGAAAAACTTCTTTACTTTGAGGGTGACTCCAGAGAGGTTGTGGAGTCTCCGTCTCTGTAGATATGTAAATCCCACCCAGATGCATCCCTATTCAGCTGTCCTCAGCAAACCTGTTTTAGCAGGGAGGCTTGAATAGATCATCTCCAGAGTTCTCTTCCAACCCCTACCATTCCGTGATTCTGTGACTCCATGATCCTGTGAGGGTGATGCCAGTGGCCTCGCCTGCTCTTCACACAGACAACATGAAAAACAGATGAAGTGCAGGTCAGTGTGTCAGAGCCTCTCCTTTAATTGTCTTCTGACCCATTTGGATCTCTACTTAGAATGTTTGCAATCCAATGTGAACGATGATCTGTCTTTCATGGAAGCCTCGTTCCATCTCTGCAGCATTGTAACCTGATCATGTTTTTACTGTTTGCTTATGGGATTGGTACCAACCTCTGTGTATTACCCCTGAATAACTACACACGTGGTTTGATGAAGGCTTATGTTGGGGCTGGTTCAAGTACTCACCTGGTGCTGCATGTCAGGGGTGCTGGACTCTCCCTGGGGAATGCTCTGCCTCCACCTGTCTTCTGCAGCAGGACTCATACCCACCAGGGATGTCCATGTTTCAACAGTGTGACTGCCAGGAGCTGAACATTCAGAAAAAGTCAAAACTACTGCAGAACATGGTTTCTCAACCATCTGTTCTTGCAGACAAAGTACTAACCTTTGAATGGTACTGAAGTCTAGCAAGCAGGACACAAACTTAAAACAGCAGTTTGGGGAGACAACTCTGATATCACCCTACTTCCCTTTAAAATAAATATTCACAGAGTCCTTAGCTTTTGTCTGCAGCACTTGAGTTGTGTTGAAAGGCATGCACACCTACACTGTTAATGCATTTATTAGAGTTTATTATAATAATAGATGCTGAAATAGGGTGTTTCATTGTCAAGTCTCCATTTACAAAAGAACCTGATCTCTGTAGCTGGAACTTCAACCACAGTATCCTTATTACTTCAGCCTTGTGAGACTGGCTTATCTGTAGTTACCAAGTCCATCCACTGTGGAGGAGCTGCATCTTCACAGCCCAGATGACAACCAGAAGGTAAAACCTGAGTATTTGTCTCTTTGAAAATTTCAAACCTATCTAATGGCACAGCAATTGAATTTCCACACTCAGCAAGGTCATGTGCATCCCTGTTCAGAGCAACCGAGGTTTTGGAAGTATGTCTTGAGCTAATAAAAACTGCTTTGATTGCAGCTACTATAAAAGCAAACTACTTAAAATGGTCCCTCTTACTTTCTTTGGCAAACGTACACCTCTTATTGATTTTGTTCTACCTGAACATCAAGTGGACCCACCAAAAATTAGCTCTGAGCTACCTACCAAATATTACTTGTCTTTACATGCCTGGGGTTTGTTTGGGATTTTATTTGTTAGCTCATTTTTTGGTGTTAATTATGACTGGGGCTGTCAAGGAATACAAACAAAAGACCCATGGAAGGCATACAAGTGTGTAAGTGTTTTATCAATGCAGTTTGGTTCCATGTAGTGCATTGCTTAGAAATTTACTCTAATTAGAGACTGGAAAATACTCTGCATATGCACAAATCCACGGACTTTGTCAAGCTAAGACCCTGTTTTGATTAATTAAATTTTCCAAAATACTTGATTATGCTTTCTAGTCACTTATCATGCAATTTTCGTAACTACTTTACACTGTTCTTCTGAAAAACTGGTCACACATCCAACAGATAGAGTCAAAGCAAAATTTAGAGCACATCAAAAAATCCTGCCCATAAGGGCAGTTAAAACGCACCTGTGATTACGGCACCATCATTGGAGGTGGAGTAGCTTGTCACATTTGCAGAGCCCTGGGGTGATTAATGCTCTCAGCTGATCTGAACTCACAACCCACTGAAGTCCATGGTCCAAATACATAACTCTCTGTGAGTAACATGGCCATCAGAAAGGTGGTTCATTCATTATATGTCGTGTTAACAATTATCACTGATACAAATGTCACTTCACAGGGTCTTGTACCTCTTTTCTCTTGAGACCAAATAAAATACCAAGTTATGTCTAATTTTTGTCCTAAATTTGTCACAGTGGCAGACTTTATGGACTAAAGAGGATCTCTCATCTGAACTTTGAGAACTTTAATATTAATTTCATTTTTGCCTTCATACGCAATAAGATTTTAATGCAGCCAGGGAACAATAGGGGAGCTGTTCTTTGGTTAATTTAAAATCTGAATGCTTCTCTAGGTTAAAACCAAAGACTGTGCAGACACAGATTAAAATTGTCTGAACTGAATTTCAATGCTAATGATTTTATATTCTGTAAAGGTTGATTGGTCTGCTTTTTGTTGGTTTCCCGTCTTCCTGTAGCACTTCAATTTCAGATTATTATTTTTTTCTACATCAGAATCCTAATTTCTGAGTTTTAAAGCTTTTCTTACATGTCACTCAGGGAAAAACATTCTTCCTGACAGGGGAGAAGGGATAAAGATGAATTAAGTAAGGTATAGCTAGATAATGTAGTTAATGGTTTTCCAAGCTAGTGCCAGGTACAGAGGATCCTGAGTTTTACTGAAAGTCTGTAAATCCTGTTGTGTGCTTAATTATGTATTTGTTTTCAGAAAGTCACTGAAATGTAAACATTATTGCATCAGAAATATAAATACAATACAACGCAGGCTAGTTTAATGGGCTTTAAAGGGATAAAGAGTGCAGCTTATGCAATCAAATAAATTAATATGTTTGCTTAAAGATACCATATCTGCAGATGTCTCTTTTAGCCTTCCACAAATGTGTAGATTAACTCTGCAGATTTTAGAAAAACTGTCCATGACTTAAATTAAAATCTAAAAATACAGATTTTTTTTTTTTCCCCTTTGGAATTAATAGACATATACAAAATAAGAAAACAATGTCCCATACATTAAAATATTTTCTGATTAATTTTGGGCACTGTTTAAACTTGCTTTATTTTCCCCTGATGCTACCAAATAAATTCTGAATCAGGGAATGCCACTTATAGATATTTTAATTTGTGGGCAGCCATCCAGGAAACAAACTTTATATGAAACACTGCTACATAGAAACATGGAAATGTCTGGGTTGGAAGAGACCTCTAGAGGTCATCTAGTCCAACCCCTCTGCTGAGAGAAGGGACATCCTCAACTAGAGCAGGTTGCTCAGAGCTCTGTCAAGCCCCACCTTGAATGTTTCCAGGGATGGGGCCTCAACCATCTCCCTGGGCAACCTGTTCCAGTGCTCCACCACTCTCTCGTGGTAAAGAACTTCCTCCTTATGTCTAATGTAAATCCACTCCTTTCTAGTTTAAAACCATTGCCCCTCATCCTTTCACTCCAGGACTTTGTCAACAGGCCCTCTCCAGTCTTTTTGTAAGCTCCCTTCAGGCACTGGAAGGTGTCTGTTAGGTCTCCCCAGAGCCTTCTCTTCTCCAGACACAACAATCCCAGCTCCCTCAGCCTGTCCTCACAGGAGAGGTGCTCCAGGACCCTGATCACCCTTGTGTCCTTCCTCTGGACCTGCTCCATCAGTTCCATGTCCATCCTGTGCTGAGGGCTCCAGAGCTGGATGAACTATTCCAGGTGAGGTCTCACCAGAGCAGAGTAGAGTGGCAGAATCACCTCTCTTGATCTGCTCTCCACACTTCTTTTGATAAAGCCCAGGATGCGATTGACCTTCTGGACTGCAAGCACACACTGACTGCTCATGTCCAGCTTCTCATCTACTATGGTAGTAAATGATTGGAGAAAGAGAAAATCTTTGAGACTTGCCTCATTGAAAAAACAGGTTAATATGAAGAGTACTTTATTAAGTTTTACTGAGACTGAAATCCATGAGTGGTATATTTTGAATTGTTCGGTCCAGGGTAGTCTACATCTCTTTTTCTAGTGCGGGAGAAATCTACACCTCATTTTATAACTGTCTGACTAAAAACTTAGCCACTTGTCCTTATTCTTTGTACTACCTCAGTTAAGTCCTGTAGTTCACAGGTGTTCAGGCTGTTCATTTCACATATATATATATCTATATCTATATATATGCTATAGATACCTCAGTGACTTCAGATTGTTTGTCTGGATTTTGTTTGTTTGTTTGTATATTTTCATCTTGATTGGCTCATTACAGATGATCCTCATTTTCATTACGCCTTATTAGCTGCTGACATGCTGCTTCAGCTAAATCTGATCCGTAGTACTGTTTTGATGCTTATTTTTCTCCAAACAATCATTTTGAACTTCATCCTAAGAGAATGCTTAAGCGTTCATTTTAAAAGACATAATCTCTAAACTGAAAATAGCTTTTTGTGCATTAGATGGCTGTTACTTAAACATTACCAGGTGACTCATTTTACATACATGCACATCAGAACAACTTACGGCAATGCGCTCTAGCACCTGTGCCTTTGCCATGTTTGTGTATTAAACATTTTATTCCAGCAACATTGAAATGGACAGTGAAAGTACTCGGAGGGCATCTTTACAAACATTTTGACTCGTTAATAATTAAACAAGCACATTGCTTGATTCCTTTAATAATTAAACAATCACAGAATTTTCATAATTAGCTTGAAACAGAGAAAGCAGCTGGGCTACCTGTGTTCTCCGAACACTTCAAGATTTCACTGCGTGTCTGCAGTATATGCATAAGGGCTGCACAGCTCCCAAGCACACATGATGAGAGGAAGCTCAAAATGGGTTTAAGGAGGGAAGATGCAGTTTGCAGGTGTCTAATGTGTGTTGTCAATAACCATTCCTGCAGTGTGTGCTAGAGACAAAACCCCTCCCCACGCTGAGCTCGCCCACAATAGCAGAATTTGAACTTCAGGTTTTGATAAAACAGATTAATTGGACACATGTCCTTTATGGTGTAAGTGATCAATAAACACAACTGTGATTTTAGGACACCTGGCATCTGCTACGGAAATTGTTTATTAGATTATTAAACACAAACTACAGTAGGGGCTACTCAAGTAAGTCTTCCAAGTGCTGCGCACAGCAGAAGAGTGTCACGAAAAGGAGCTCAGAAGGTGCAAAATCCTCACTGGAGATCCTCCACAAACACAGCCCCACAGCAAACTCAGTGTAGCTTCTCCTTGGTGCTCTGGCATCCACTACCTTGTAGGAATTGCCTCGACTTGAATGTTTTAACATGGAACAAACACTGCAGTTTCTCCAAGGATATTATAAGCAAAAGTATCCAAATATTAACAAGCTGCAGCAAGTTTTTAAAAACACAAATGCTATTTTTATTACAAATGTTTGGCACCACTGTTGAGTTCATCTTTCACAGTTTGTCTGAGACTCAGTGAGATGTCCATACAGGTGTCCAGTTTGTTACTGACTCTGTAGAAGACATCAGGGAAGAGCCTTCACAGCTTTTCTGGGTCCCATTCACTGAGGAATTCTCTCCTGAATTTGTTTAACTGTCTTGTTCTGAGATATTAGGAAAATGCATATGAATTAATGCCTTCTTTAGAAGCAAAATGGATGTGATCCCACAGAACACTTGAGACCCCAATTCATCAGGCTCTCATGGACTTGAAACAAGCTGATAATCTTTTGTGCCTGGGGCTTCATGTACATCTCAGAGGTATTTATGAGGTAAAACAATCAAGACTAATAACTCTCAGAGATTATAGTAATTGAAGTGAAAAACTAGTTTGACACACAAGGTCAGCTTAATACTAGCAGGTGAAAACTTCTGATATAGATTTCATCCATTTTCATCATTCATTAAATCAAATCCCAGATAGGCCAACCTGATTGTCAGAAGTCAGATGATTCGGGGTTACACCTCTCATTTAAATCTCAAAGACGATGGAAGCATCTATGCAGAATTTTAGAATCTTGAGATAAACTTCATCAATTAGCAGGGCTTTTTCTCTGTTACTGAGATCCTACAAGACTGTTTACAGTACAACAAAATGAATTTTGTGACACATGTCACAGTCATCCAGAGTCATCCAGAGTCAATACAGTTGCAGATGATACAGATGCGCAGTTATCCACACAGAAGATCTTTATTGGCCTTCCTGCTGGCCAGCCAATGATTTCATCATTTTGCAGACTATGTTAGGAGTTTTTTCTTCACTAAATGCTCTGAGGACAGATGCTGGTTCAGGCCAAAGATAAACTTGATAAACTTGAAGCCATTTTTATTTTAGGCAACAAACTTAATGTGTTGGGTTTTGTTTTGTTTTGTTTTGTTTTGTTTTTCTTCTTATTTCACTGTATAAACCAGTGATATTTCAATTACTTATCTTTTCTATCAGTGCTGAAATTCTTCTCTTTTAAAAATGAAACCATTTCTGCTCACAAGTGCACACAACAGCAGACAAAGCACAGATGTTTTCCAGTTCTAAATAATCTGTTCCCAGTTCAAACTACAAAGGAGGGCAGGTAACCACAGAGCAGAAGTTATTCAACGTAAGTAAGCATCGCTTGGAGAGATTGAAGAGTCTTGTCCAGTCTGTGTGGAAAGCTGGTAGATGCTACCTGCATATCCTCCATTAGGACTCTAGATAGGAATCATTATTTTTCATCTTTCATCAGTCACCTACAAAAGGTCATATTCCATTAGTCACCTCTTTTCTCCTTTTTCTTCCTTAGAGAAATGAAACTCATTAGTACTTACAGCTTCCTAATATTGTCTCTTTAGGAGTGTCTCATGCATTCCTGGTAAGGGGTCCTTCAGTGGCTGCAGCAGCTGAAAAGAGGCAATAACCATATTCTGAAAGGCATTTTGAACAGTGACTGCAGATAACAACTACCTGAGGTTGCTGAAATTGCAGACACCAACATTGCTGTGGAGGGGGTCAGGCCTTCTAAAGCTAATCCATTCTTCACATTAATTAAGCTCACTGATGTGATGCAATACTCTTGCTTGATGGGTTCTCTGAAAAGCTGAAAGCAGCCTGTATGGCTATTTGTGACACTTTCAAATGATTGTAATGAAAAAAAAGAAAGATCTGTTCAGCTCTCGGTATTGCTTGAGAAAGTGAACAATAACATAAGCAAGGGGAGAGGTTAAGACTGCTGTGAAGAGCGTCTTCTAAACAACTTGGTGCATTGCAAGCACCCTCTGTGGTGTTTTTGCCAAAAGCCACCTCCAGTTCTTTGTTTCTCTTCCCCCATTCAGGAATAGATAATGCTACTTTCCCTCCCTGTTTTCAGCTCAAAGTACTGAATAAATAATGAGGAAAAATGAGCTTTCTTTTTTTTTTAAAAAAAAAAGATATTTTATTCTTCAGTTTAAAATGCTTCAAGAATTCAAAACTCCAACTACTTTACACTTGTAAATTCAGTTTTTGGAGGAGTGGTGAAAATAACAAGTTCCTATACTGAAGCACTGAATGTTTGCTGTAACAGCTCACAGTCAGAGCTCTGCTTTTTATTTTTCTCCTGCGTGTGAACATAGGAAGCACTCTCCAGTCTGTTCCACATCATCACCGCAACATCCAAACAGCCCACAGCACCAAAAATGCTGGTGCTGAAACTCCTTCACAGTAGAGACAAGTGTTTTCTTCACCCTCTACAGCTCCAGAAGCAGAAGGTGGAGGCCAGTGGAGGAGGAGCCTACACCGAGACCAAACTGCCTCAGGCCTGGTGGCCAAAAGTTTTCCTCTCAGAACCTCACCATGAGAGGTGGCTGACGTCAGCTTAGTCTGACTTGTCCAAAACTGAGGAATTCCAAGATTTGGACAGACTGGAGAGATGGGCAAAGAGGAACCTGATGAGGTTCAACAAGAGCAAGTGCAGAGTCCTGCACCTGGGAAGGAACAACAAAATGAACCAGTACAGGTTAGGAGGTGATCTGCTAGAGAGTAGCTCTGTGGAGGAGGATCTTGGAGTCCTGATAGACAAGTAGTTATCCATGGGACAACAATGTGCCTTTGTGGCCAAGAAGGCCAATGGTATTCCAGGGTGCATTAAGAAGAGTGTGTCCAGCAGATCGAAGAAGGTTCTCCTCACCCTCTATTCTGCACAAGTGAGACCTCACCTGGAGTACTGAGTCCAGTTCTGGGCTCCCCAGTTCAAGAGGGACAGAGATCCACTTGACAGAGTCCAACAGAGGGGTACAAGGATGGTTGAAGGACTGGAACACCTCCCTTATGAGGAAAGGCTGAGAGACCTGGGGCTTTTTTAGTCTGGAGTGGAGAAGACTGATCAAATTAATGGGGAGCTAATTAATGTCTATAAATGCATGAGGGCTTGGTGTCAAGAAGACAGGGACAACCTCTTTTCACTTGTGCCTTGTAATAGGCTGAGGGGCAATGGATTCAAGCTTGAGTACAGGAATTTCCACCTCAACACGAGGAAGACAGAGCACTGGAACAGACTCCCCAGAGAGGTTGTGGAGTCTCCTTCTCCGGAGACTTTCAAGATCTGCCTGGATGCATTTTTGCATGACCTACTCTAGTTTTGGTCCTGATCTGGCAGGGGAGTTGGACTCGATGATCTTTGGAGGTCCCTTCCAATCCCTAACATTCTGCGATTCCGACTCTGTGATTCTTTGTATATCAAGCCTAGTCAGCACTGACCACAGACAGCAGTCACACTTGTTCATTTGCTTGTTTGGTGGGGTTTTTTTCACTATTCCCAGGAGGAGGCTGTACTGCAAAATTATACCAATAATGAACCTTTTACCTTTTCCTAATTATCAAATTTACATCTAGTTTATGCTACTTATTCTTTGGATATTACACTTTTATTTCTCTCTAGAATATACTTCATTTATATACTTATAAACAGGAAGCATGTCTTTTTCTTTTAGACTTCATTTTTTTTCCACTGAATACACAGTTGTATCAAGTGAAAAGGAGAAAAACATTTTTTTTACATCTGGCTAATTTTCTTGGAAAGTTCTGACCACAGTTGAGATATTGCAGTTCCTGTTCACATTCTTTTTTCTTTTATCTCCAGGTTTATGAAGAGCTCCAAAATATCACAACTTTCCCCTCTCAAGTCACACATTCGTACTTTAAGCTCTCAATTTTACTGGGTATCAGAAGCTTGAAGTTAAATACAAAAGGTAGATTTTAACATTAATGTTGAATGAAGGGAAAACAATTTTCAAAGTGATTTAACCATACAGCACAAAGACAATGAAGTGTGATGTATTTGCAACAAATTGATCTGGTTATAATACTATGCTGCAATACAGCTAACAGATGGAAAATTAAGAGGAAGATCTATGGTTCTGTTACAATGAAGAGGAATTGAGAGAGGTCTATCAAGGGAAAAGAAATAATATATTTATGTTCACACAGACTATGATTTAATTTTTTTTTACAGTTTATAGCCCCAGGCCATTAATATGCATAAAACTACTGAACTTGATAGACTGCAATGGGGGAAAATTGCAAAGTTTTAATTAGCACTCCTGTGCTTGAAGATCCTGGATATAGTTTTACTATGCAAGAGCATTTCCATTTTTAATGCATCTTGCTTTCATGTTTATTACTAAAATGACTGGCTTTCCTTTTCTGCCATTTATAAAAACATTTGTTTGAAATACCGCACCAAAATGTGGCACTCTTGTAGCTGACTCTCAAAAGGCTTGTAATGTTTATGGAATGGTTTTGCAGTTTATAAATTGCTTTATCCCTGCACTCGTTTGTAGTTAAGAAGATGAAACGATCAGATGGCACAGAACTGCACATCCAATACTTTGAGCCATTTTGGCACAGCAAGTAAAAGAGTTTAGGGAAGGTAAAACATCCAGTTCTGTCAGAGCAGAGTATCATGTGCCTGCTCTCTACTACTCGTTACCAATCCATCATGGCAGCAGTTCTGCCTTTCCTGCTGCTTGCACTGCAATGGCATCTGGAGGCTTTGTTGGAATGAATGCTCCACAGTGAATTTGGAAATCACTGGATGAATCCACAGAAGAGAAATCCACTGAAGGCTACTAAATGCAAAGGCACCATCTCCAGCTCCAAAAGCTCCTGGCTGTCATCTCCCCACTCTCATGTTCTGTCCTCTGCATCTGTCGTGATGTATGTGCAGAACCTGATGGTCTGACTTCATGTGTCTGCTCAGATGAAGAATGCTTGGGGAAGAAAGCCCTTCAAGGATAGATTTCCAGCTACAGCAGAGACAGTGCTCCCACTCTACAGCAGCATTTGCTCCATTTGCTGGTGGAGGGAGCTGTTTCCCATATAGACAGGAGGAAATTCACACTTCTTCACACCCATCCTAAAGAAGTGTTGTGTCATCAAATATATGTTTAGAAATGGATTTTTCTATTTTATGCTGATATCATTTCACACTAAAAATACCTCCTTGAAACAAGGATTGACACCCTTCCTGGCTGGGATCCCTTTTAGGTGGGGGACTTGCAGTCTGTTCTTTTTGTCTCTTGACTTTTTTCTTTTCAGGTGGCCTATACTGGGGGCTGGACACACGGCTATGAAGACAGAGTGCAAGCAGCTATCAGAATACCTCATAACTTGATGGTTATATGATGAGCATGGTGGGTCTTATCTCCATACACAGCAGCTGAGATTAGTCTTCCAGCGTATGGGGTAAACCCTTTACTCAGTGTCCCCCGGGAGAATGGGCAGCACCTTGCTCCTGTAAACCAGGCTTGCACCTGAATTTTCAAAATGTCTTGGAGGCAACATTTTTTTTCCATCTGGATTGTATCTGGATATTCCATCTGGATTATACCCCTTTTTTCCTCCTAAAACTAAATTACCATGTCTACCATTACCTATCAAAGCAGACAGATAAATAAAACTTATTCCCTTTCTTCCTACCCCTTCACCCTCTTTCCCCAGGCTCAACCGATACCTCATTAGCTCACCCAGACCTTGGGAATAAAGCCACCTCCTAAATTAAATTGATAAAAACCTAAATAGGATACATTAAATTAACTGAGAGATTTATATGGATTTCTTTGTTAAAGATTTCTGTGTTTCGGGGTCACGCAGTGCACAGCAATACACATTTGCAGAAACTAATTGACTTCAGTCATATGACCCGTGACCAGCATGTGTCATCTGCTCCAGGTGCAGAATGCTGCCTTGCTTCCTGGTTATAGAGAGTCAGAGTTACAGAGTTAGGCTGAAACTACGGTCCTCAGATTTTGAACACAGACTCCCCAAAGAAATCTTGCTTTCCTGAAATTACAGAGCTTGCAAAAGCACGTACACAGGAATCTTCCATATTCCAGAGCATGTCCGCTACAACGTGCATCACCTGGAGGAATCTCACCCATGCCTTTTACTCCAGGTGCTTTGTAGATGGGTTTTTTAGCATATTCATTTCTGATTTCCCTTTGGCCACACTTTGTGGATTAAACATTTTTTAATGCCAAGCCTAACACCTTTCATCCTTTCATTTCCCATTCATCCTTTAAGGATTTTATGCTTCTTACTGTTTCTGTTTGTTTCTTTGTGTTGGTTTTTGTTTTTTTTTTTAAATGCAACACAACTGCGCTAGGGTCACAGTAGAGATTTTAGGGAATTGTTGGGTCCTTTTTAGCCTCCAGGCTGCATCTATGTGGTCTTTGGGGAAACTTCATGGCTCATTTTTGAGTAGTTGCTCCATTTTATGTAGCTTGCTTTTGCAAAAGGGAACGCCTGCATGTGGGATTTATTTGATAATGATATGATAATAAGCCTGCCATGCTCTGGTTGCTACTACAGTGACTCTTCTCTAATGGCTTGAACTTGGTCCCACAAACCACTCCATAGCAAATTTAGCGTGGCATTTTCAAGGATAAGATAAATCTGCCTTTCTGACCAGTGTTTAGTGAATGCAGGAATCCTCAACACATCTCAGCTCGAGGTGCTGACGTTCTTTCCACAGAGAGCTGACACCTCCTGCTACTACTTGATATCCTTTAGACTTAGTAACTGTCATGACTCTGATCACAAAATCGATACGATCTTAGTACTTAATGTGAGGACATCCACCTACAAGGATTACATCATGGACTGCTTCTGTGATATTTTTGCACTTAATGTATTTCTCTTGCAGGTAGCATTGCTGAGCACCTTCACTCTGTTACTCATGTAAAGTTCATTGCCAGGTGGCACTCTCCCGCTGACCCTGTTTCCCTGAAGTATTCCAGGAGCTTGTTATGGCAGGGTTGTCACTGACGGCAAACATAGTTCCCCTGATTTTTCTTTTGATCTCAGGAATTCTACAGGTTTTGCTGCCAACATGAAGTCACTTTGCAGTTTTCTCCAATGCCACCGGTCCTGGTGATCATGGATTTCCACTGTAACCCACCACTTCTCTGTACGAGCTCCTGCACCTTCTCTGCTCCAGGAGATTCCTCAGACCTGGAGTATGATGTCCACTAAAGTATGTGACATATCCAGGATTCTAAGCTTTTCCTTTCTATCAGAAAACCATCCTTCGTAATGACTTACATCATGCCTTGTAGTACAAGGAGTGTTGCATCAAGAAAACATCTCCATAAGACTCCTCTGTGGACCCCTGTTTCTCTCTGGTGCTCCATCTCAGCCACTCTCATGTCAGAAGAACAAACCTGTCTTCTCACTGGGTACATGCACATTAGGCCTGGTCACCTTACACATTGACCAATAGCCTAGGTGACACCCCATGCTTCTGAGAGACCTCAAACGGCATTTTGAGCTTAAATAGAATGGGTTTTTTAGTGGTTCTAGCTTTTAACTTTCTCCTTTGGAGGAGTGGTTAAGAATATTTTCCTCTTCCTCTGCTCTATCATTATTAAGACAATGAGCAATGGATGAGAACTACCCCAAGATGTGGTGGAGGTGGCTGATGTTCTCATAACCATCCCTAGCACAAAATCCCTCATTTGCATGCTACCGTCTTTTGTTTTGGTGGACTTGGTCCATGTGTATTCACTACGCAGGATAGCAGGTTCACCTTGCGCAGACTAATCCCTCCACTGTATGTGACAGCTACTGAACTCTCACAGGAGCCACCACAGCCCCAGCAAGCTCCAAATCATCCACTCAGAGCAACCAGTCACCACCAGCCAAACATTATGGCCAGTTTTCTGCTTTCCAGGACTGAGATCTTGGTCCTCTTAACCTCCACAGGCAAAACCTCCATGCATTCTTCTTCTGCTCATTGTCCTAATCTGAGAGAAGTAGAGGCTTTGGTTAAGAGTTTCTCAGTAACCAGCATAGGATTTTTCACTATTGTTGCTACTTTAAAAGGGGTGGGTTCCCAAATATTCTGCCTTTATTTAGAGCAGTTCAACATCATTTGGAGTTTGGTTCAGCTCAACAACTAACTCTTCAGGTACTGACTGAACTGCTTTGCCAAGTAAAGGCTTCAGGAAGAAACATCGAGAACAAAGAAACTATTGCAATGTAAAGGTCATCTTGTAAACCTGAAGGATGGCTAGAGAGTGCTTTGTTTTAATAGCTATACTTTTAAAATACATGTGCAACTTTACTATTGTCTTTACAAAAGTCTCCTTTGTCAACATTTAATGACACACAGTATTTTTCAGTTTAATAAATTCAAAGGACAAAATCCAAGCACTGACAGGTAAAATCATGTGTACTTCCACGCATCAGTGAGTCATTGCCTAGTATTTATGAAGTTATCTCTCAGTAGCTGCATAAACAGAATTCTTGATGAGGGCAGTAGAAACCAGCATACTAATATCAGGAAGATAGAAGGTTATATTTCTGATGTTCTTGAAATTAATTTATATCCACTGGGCAAAACCCAAATTATTAAGGCAGCAAATAAGAATAAGAAACCTCTGTGGTGCAAATGGAAATGTATTTTCTTTTCCCACTCTATAAGGATAGGAAAGTGGATTTCAACTTAAAATCACGGAGGTTAAAACTTTAAAACAATCTCAATGAACATAAAATTGAGTACTGTATGACCTGGTGCTCTCACAAAAAAATGGGAAGGAATATAAAATTAAAATTAGGGATTATCTTTTAATGGGAGAATAAATCTTAAAAATTAAAATGTTAAAACACTTAATAATATTCTAAGATACATGACAGAATTACCATGTATTCCTGTGCCATAAAATCTTTTGTTAACTTAAGATACATCGTGTTGGCATACAACTCAATTTCTTCAGTTAAAGAAAAGTCTGTTGTAAGACTGAAGACTTTAAGCTTCTCAATAGAATTTAGATGGATAAAAAATTAAGATGTTGCTTTTGGTTTTGGCCTAACTAATCCCAATGTGCATTTTTTTTTCTACATCATGAAATTTTGGGCCATAGTAACATTCTTCAATGTTTATTACAGTTCAAATATCCAACATAAGCCACTTTTAATTCCCTTATTACTCAATTTAAGTATAAATGCCTTGATATCTATTTAGAAGGAAGAAATGATGAATAGAAGTAACATTTCAGCCATTAATTAATTACAAGAAAGCAATATTAAAATAGGGAAAAACTGAAAAATAAAAGTATGACTCTAGTTTCTGTTAGAACTGTATTAAGGAGAATACCAGCAAAATAGCATTGACTATTTTGCTGTGTGTCTAGAGCTGTGGCTGGTCACAACAAACCTCTTCTGCTCTTGGGCTAGCACATCAATAGCCAGAGCACACAAAGCTCACTGAAGCCACTTTGACCATCCCACTGAATGGGAGACTGTGAGTTAATTATTCTTTGCAGGCCTGTTGAGAAGGGGAAAAAGTTCTGGTTTGCTCCAACAAAACAACACATTGTTTCCTATAAGAACACCTGCAGAGTTTCCATGTTGCTCACATATTCGAGGATTCCCAAACTGCTTTCTAATATTCTTCTACAGTTTCAATGGAGAACGCAGATAATGCAGAAATGTAAAACAAAGAAATGTAAAGCAAACCCTTGCAAAGCCAGTCTTTGTCATGCTGAAATCTCCCCTGCCAGACTCTGTGGGGAACTGATTGCATTTGCTTCTGTTTGGTGTTGCATCAGAGTCTGTGATTTCCCATCACATTGCAGTAGATTGCAGCCAAAACAATACCCTACTCTATGCCCGTAGCTATTAATGACAAGTTGCTTTTCAGTGTTGAATGAATTACCCATGAGCCTGGAATCAAAGTGAATCACAGAGGAGTTAGAGACATTGGATGATAGCAAAGGCCTTGAATATGTGGCCACAGCAACCCTAAGGTGGTAGGCAGATCAATGATCTTCAACAGAGGAACTGAGTTCGCAAGACGGACAATTTTTTTTTTTAGGAGTAACAGCGAGAAGTATCCATTAAAGATAAAATACACTGTGTGTAGTAAATTCTTACGAACTTAACACACCAATAAGAGAAGAAGAGGGGTGTGCTAGCAAGCAAGAAATAGACTCAAGAGGAAGGAGCCAGATGCCCCCATCATGCACTTCCAGCTCTCTCAAGGAAGAACTCAGGATGCTGATGACAGTCTGCAAATTCCTTCTCTTCCCCTGCCCATCTCCAGGATGACATCATCACCCTGGTAACCCAGAGGGCCATGGGAAGGGAAACCACTACACCAGAGAGAAAGGAATAATAATAATAAAAAAAAACC
>JANHFX010018002.1:0-27467 GCA_027560015.1 Chloroceryle amazona | reverse complement strand
GGGGAGGTGCCGGTAGCTCGGGGCTGGCTAATTCCCTCCTCTCGCCAGCTGGGCTCCTCCAGGGGAAAGGAGACAAAGGGGAGCAAGAGGGGGATGCTGGGCCTGAACTAGGGCAGCACATGTTGCGTTTGCTACCGCTACTGCTGTCTGGCGGGGGCGGGGGGAGCAGAACAACGACAGGGAAAAAAGCTCACCGGCACTGTGTTAGTTACTGCTCGGCTTTATCGGAGGTAATTAAAAATAGTTTCAAATGTCCACTTTGCAGAACTATTAGAACAACCTATACATTTTAAGGACCTTGCCTTTCGCAGGCAGACTGCTCGTGCCTTGTGCTAGGCAGCGGCACACAGGGAAGGATGCACCGGGGACGACTCGGAATAAAGCTTCATTGTTCAGCTTTGAAACTGTAGATGCAATGGGCCAAGCCCAGTGGCAGCACGGGCTGGGCCAACTGCTTTAACTTCATTACATCCACACGCCCTTATGCCAACCATTACTCTGGGTCACCGTGCAAACTGCACAAATCTTTTAGAAGGACACTTTTGTCTGAAACAAACCCATCTACCTCAAAACACACTCTAACATTCAAATAGGGCCAGATCCCCTCCAGCTGCTACTCTTCAAACATACTGGACTACTCAGAAAACAAAATCAAAGAAAGCTGGTATTACTTGGTGAGTGATGCACAAAGATGCTGTTGTGCTAAAATAATTTGGATTCAAAACTATTAATATTTCTCAGGTTGAAAAGCTGGGTTTGTAATAAAAAAATCAAAGCATTTACATAGACACTTGAAAGCAAAGATTGTCTCCTTTTGTTAGCTTGATTTAGACTTTTCACTGATATATTTAACTTCTGGATTCTTTTTATTGCATTCCTTCCTCATACTTCTACAATTTAAAACTTTAAGCCCCAGAAACAACCTACCTTGACTTCCTTACAAACAAGATACTAAATTACTACAGACCTAAACTGAAGAAATTAGAGAAAACTCATTATCATTAATCTCTTTGTGGAATGAAAAATAGCCCTGTTAATTTTAGCTTGCCATATTAAATTGAAGAGAAGACCTATAATGAACTGAGAAGGAAATTCTAAGGTGTTTTACCAGAGTAATATTTTAAGGAGAAGATACACTTTAGATGTGGTGTGACATGTCTGGCAATGGTGGTTAGAATAATAATTCTACATTAATGCAATCAAAGGAATGTAGCAGAATGAGAAAAATCACTTTCAAAAAGGAGATTAAAGTCATTAAAAATGGCTAATCCTGCAAAGTGGGACTGTTCTAAAATAGAGAATCACATGGCTGGTGCAAAGCTTTTGTCATTTGCGCATAAGAGAATCAAAACAAGTATTAAAAGGGTAAGAAAATTCAATAAAAAGTTTAATTAGGAAAAAAAGAGCATTAAGGAAGCTTCAGAATGTCAGTAGTCCTCGGGATATACGTGTGGGTCATGAAGCTTTAAGGGCCAAACTTGATAATCAATCTCAAAGTGGTACAGTAATTTAGCAACTTAATGTTCAGCACGTTTACAGGACTGCAAGCATTTATCATCATCACCGAGGGCTAATTCCAGCCTCGATGCATTCAATAAATGTATTTTTCCTTCTAATAAGAGCAATTTGGCCAAACTACAGTATAAATCATACTTCATTCTCTGTTTATCTTCCAGATAACATGAGCCAAGTTCAGAAACATACTCGTGAAGCTAAAACAATAAAATGAAGTCTTAAAAAAAGCAATGTCTCTTAAAAAGGAGACATACAGCACATCACAGATGCCAGGAGTAAGCTGCACTGTCATCTCAGAATACACCAATGACATTGATATCTTTATTATTTCAATGATATTTTTCTCATAGAAATAAAAGTGACCAGACAAAAGTTCACAGTCCCTGCAAACACTCTCCCCCTTCTCCCTGCTCCAAGCTAGCTGGAAACATTACACTCCCCCCAGACTTCGAGCCGAGCTGCATTTGAGGTGGCTACAGAGGGACAGGCTCTCTCAGCTGCCCAGTCACCCACGTGGCCCCAGCCCTGGGGTGAGCGTTTGTGGGCAGGGGCTGCACAAGCCCGGGCTACCCCCCAGACAGCTGCTGCTTCTCTTATGAACAAAAGGTATGCACAGAGACCCCGTTTGCTGGCCCAGACCTGAAGTTTATCTTTGCTTAAATCCTCTTGTCTACCAGTGTAAACAATAAATGGTTCCCCTCCAGTGAACCCCCTCCCCCTACTCTCTCTCCCCTATGTGGGGGGGTCAGGTGGCTCCTTCACAGGGCCTCCATCGATCCCTCCACACCGCAGGCATGTTGCAATGTGGCCAGCGCAGTATGGGAGGCCAGTTTATTCCAGCAGCACAGATTGAACACCACAGGGCGCAGAAGAGACCACACAACCTGCCCAGGCATCAGCAAAATAACCAGGGTTTGGCCAAAGAGGCAACTCTGAGACTCCCCTCCTGAGCCCAGAAGGCATCTCCATACAGGACAATAAACCAAAGAGGTTAGATTTGGAAGGTGCTTGTATTCTATCAGGTTCATTCCTCTAGCACAGAGCTAGCACACAGGGGAAATAGTTAAATTAACAAAAATCAAGCCCAAAAATCAATTATCAAGGAAAGGATTGCCGTTTGATTCAAGTGCCGACTCCTGATTCTCTCCAAGCCTTGCCATGGCAAGCAAGTTAAAAATGGTCAAAGTGCTCACATCACTTTAAGCTATCAAGTGTTGATGGAATTCTAGCACCCAAAAGAGTAAGTTACTTCTGAAAACCAGCCTGGTATCATAAGACACGCTTCTAAACTGTGTTTCAGCTCCTCATCTCCATAACAGAAAAAAAGCCATCTGCTCCTCAAGGGCAAATTGTAGGGCTTGCCTCTGTAGAGCTGTGAAACCCCAAGACATTCTCAAATGGAAGGGCTGATACAAAAACCATCATTTCAATAATTATTATTATCACAGATGCTTAACTATGTTGTACACAGAGAGATTGAGGACTGAGAAATCTTCAGTACTGGTTACAGCAAATTTTGCATTGCTGCACCATGTATGAAAGGCAAGGGTAGATCATCACAGTGGATTATAGTAAGAACCTCACACAGAACACGCTGCTCATTTACACTGCAGTGCTGGTGTGAAATGCAAATCAAGCGTACACAGCAAATGGTTTCATTCTCAATATTTTCAGTGCACTGTGACAGTTTCTTTCGTAACTTTTTTTTTGGATGGAGTGTTTAGCCTCATTTTCCTGCACATTTCCCTCACAGTTAAAGTAAATAATAAAAAAATACCATTCGTGTTCCAAAACCAATTTTTTGTGCATATATGAGCTGCACTGAACGTTTTTGTTCCTTGTGTCACAGGAGGCAACAGTGGACTGCGAACGCCAGCTCTTGTGGCGGTGAAAGCCTTGTTATGCTGACACTGCACCTATCTCTGAAGGGTATGGTAATTGCTGAGACTGAAACCCAGAGCAACATGCACTCCAGGACACGTCACTGAACAATGGAAAAAAGATTCCTACAACTTGTTTATAATTATCCCTACAAAAATACCATGCAACTGTCCCCCAGAAGTGGTTGATCCACCCGTAGCCAAGGCAGTAAGAAGAGGCCCCGGGAAGTTTGGGCTGCTCTGAAGAACTCTATATGCAGCTTCAGACTTCAGCAACACCGCCTTCTTCACAAAACAGTCTCCATAGCTTTTTATTTTAAGGCATTATGCCATTTTTTAAAATACATATATGTGTCTATCTAAAATGTTCAAAGCAAACCTAAAATTGGGTAAAAAAAACCTAAGAGGTGCTAACATAAGTGGCACCACAGGCAGTGCCTTCAACAGTATCTGTGACTTAAGAAAAATACAGTTACACCTAATTACACGCTGATGTGGTAAGCATTTCTGTTGGACTAAATTACTAACAGAGACTCTTTTTCCAACTTCTCAGCTTTGTGCTGCAACTCTTTTTCAAGTGATTTTTTTTTACAAATAAAGAAAGATGTCTCGCTCAATGGAAAGTATATATAATCTAATTTTTCTTCTCATGCAGAGAGTAACCTGGTATTTAGAATTACAAAATCAGCACAAGCCATAGTGCAGAATTTAAAACTTTAAACTTGCCGGGATGCCTGCCGCAGATAAACTGTTACAGAGACAGTTTAAACCTCTCCATCTTTGTTTAAACCTTTCTGTAGTGATCAAAGATACAGCTAATTAGTCTTCTTCATGCTGCAAGTTCTAAGTATGCACAAAGATGTCAGCTGAAGCTTAGCTGATACACAGAAACTTGTTAAGCCAGAATAACGCATGTCTGAGCCCTTGTCTCCCATTAGCAGAGATCTCGAGACTCAGTAATGACCCGATGGTCATTACCCTATAGGCTGATACCTAATTCTATACAGATGATAAAAACAGAAAGTTATTTTTAAGATTATTTTTTTTCTCATGTCAAACAGTCTGTATTTTTCTGGTAACAAAAATTTACATATGATTAAATAAGTTATTTCACACTTCAGTAAATGGCATAATAAGGGGTGGAGGAGAAAGTTTTATGTTAGATCTAGGAATAAACTAAATGCTTTCAGAGTTGAATCACTGTTTTTCTTTACTCCCTTTGGAAAAGCAGCAGATACTATATTCTGCTGTGCATCATGGACTTGGGACTGAAAACAGCTGCACTCTAATTACATGTAAAGTGTACCAAAACATTCCTTTTATCACAGACTGTAAATCTGTTAGCATCTGTCTCTCCTTTGTTTCTTCCACAAGATACAAGCTTGTTTCTACATTTTTCTCACCTGTAGCGGTAATTAAAATTCATTATAAATGAAAGGAGTGAACACTAAAACAAGTTCCTCTGTGTACAGTTCTAAACTCAAATTAGAAACAGCTGTTTGCTAATTCATGCAGTGATGTTTTGTCGTGCTCTGTGAATCAATAACAACTCACCCTATTTCTACCAAAATGTGAGGATTATATGTATATTTCGCTTAGCAATTTGCTCTTCAGAAACGCTGAAATGCACCTTGCCTTTTTTTAAGCGAGATTAGAAGTCGATAGTGGCAAAATCTTCAATGAATTAACAGAGAGATGTTAACAGCTTGCTGCTCGTGCTTACCCTGCTACCTAGAGGGCCTTGTGCCCTTCTTGCCGGCTTTGATACCCACCGAGCGTTCAGCCGGAAGGCCCCGTTGCAAGGCAGATGTAGGAGAACTAAAGGGTGTAAGGGGGCACGCAGACACATCACGGATGCAACAGTCACATTGCGAGGCTACTATAAAATTAGAGTTTCAGCTACGACATGTACAACCTCAAATAAAAGGAATGACAAAGCCCTTAGGAAAATAATCCTAGTAGAATAATTATTACTTCTAATAATTAGTTATAAAATTAGTTATAAGAAACGGTAATACTTATGTTAATTGTTAGTAATAGTTCCTCACATTATGTTAGCCAGAACACAAACTCCTTATGACCCTATTGGCCTCACGCTCACACAATTACATTCTGCACTTCTTGCTACTTGATGTCGACATTTATCATGATTTCAGCACTTGATTATACAAAACAGAGAGACAACACGCAGCGGTTAAGAGCTTTGCCTGCTTCATTTTTTATCTAAACCTAAAGATACAGGAGAGGCAGTTGCAACGCTTTGAGCGCTTTGAGCAGACCTCACAACAGCTTCACAGAGCCTGCCCTCGCCGCAGCAGGGCCGGGGGAGGCCACCCCGGCCCCTGAGCTGCCCCTTTTGAGGAGCAGCCAGAGAGATCCAGCCTTTTGAGATCCAGCTCTTTGAGAACCTTTGAGCAGCCTTTTGAGATCCAGCCCAGAGTGGTGGAAGAGCATCAGCCTCCATGAAGGTCTCTGCAATACACGTGAGGAAAGCCCTTTTCTCACCTATACAGAAAGATGTTTTCCTCTCCTCATGTTTTGTTACCGCTAGCAGGGAGGGTGCTTCCCGTACAGCACAAGCCCCAAGCGTTGAGACTCTGAATCACTTGTGGAGATGCGGCCGGTGGAAAAGCCTTTCTGGCGGGATGAAACACATGAGATGAATTTCCTAGATTTACAATTTCCTCCCTCCCATTTGATCAGGCAGCTCTCAAATACAGCAGGCACCTGTTCTAAGGCTGTTTTGCCGAATACCCTCAGGCACGTGCAGTCAGTCTCAGCTCAAGCTCTTCCCCTCAGTTCATGCCCATAACTGAGCATCAGAAATAGACTAGCTGCTGTTTGGAGAAACTCAATGAATACAGAAGCTGAAGTTAAAGAGAGACAGACTTTTCTGTGTGAACTGACCAGATCGCTGTGATTTAATTTAATGCTTTATTGTGATTGTTTTCATGTTCCTGAATTGTACTTTCAAGTGCAGATTAAGTCATCAATTACAATCCATTTAGCTCATTCATAAAATTCATTTAAGGGTCACATCCTGCACGGCGAGCTGAGAGCCCTGGAAGCCAGCACTGACAGGGATAGGCAGCACTTTCCCACAGGATATTCAGCTTCTGCAGAATCAATTCAGTGCTCATTTTGATGGTGTGGGCAGCAGTCAGGAGGAGCAAATGCCTTTAAAACTGGGGCAGTGGCAAACTAGGACAACGAGAGTTTTGCCAAGACCTCTCCGATAAGCTGCTGGTACTGCTAAAACAAATGCAATTACCTCCTTCTGTGCTGGTAGACCATATTAGAGCGATGTTTCCATTTCTGCAGAACTCTCTTTCAACTTTTAGGCCATGTACTGATTCAGAGTGAAAAACAACAACCACTAAGAAGGGAGAAAACTTGGCCCAGACACCACAAATGCTCTGTGTCTTCTGGCTGGGGTCGCCAAAAGTGACTGGACTGCTACGATAGCTTTCTATGATGAGATCTTCAACTCGTGCTATGCAGTGACCTGCCCTCTAGAAAAATGGGTTTGCAGTCTCTGTCTTTAATGTACTGAAGAACAGACTTTTGCTCCTAAATGAGTATTTTCCATCAGTGCTCAGTAGAAGAGATGTCAACTGCCATGTTCCAAACCTGAGAAAAACCTCATGTTTCAAACCTCAGCCCTTCACAGGACTTTACTGCCAAGCTTTCCAGCCTGAGGAATTTAAAGCTGGTCATATTATTAGAGCAAGTTGCAGGGGAAAATAAAACCAGCTTGTTAAGTTAGAAAGAGTAGGCTGTTCCAGACTCTCATTTTGATCTAGGTGGGAAAACTGTGACGCACTTACAAAGTTAACGGGTTGATGTTCATGATGAATAGACCTAATGCTGAAAAACACATGTTGGCTGAAATTACTCAGCAATAAACAAACAGTAAAAAACAACAACATCCAGATTTTATACTGCCTTCAAAGAACAAGGGAAGAAAAATCTATAAATTACATGTGACAGACAGTATCGAGTAACCTGTTTTATAGCTATGCATATACATTATTGGCTTGACTTCCAAATGTGTTGTGCATTCACATCAGTCCCATTGAAATCAATAGGAACAGCCGTTGCTCAACACTTCTGAAAACTCAGATGACATAAATATGAAATGCAGCCAGTTTTACAGTGAGGTATTTTCAGAAAGGTGCACATATTCTCTGTTCCTTTCATGAATTCAGAGTCAAGATTTCATGCAAACACCATGAGTGGAAATGAAACTGCACTGGTGAACAACCCAGCTTCCACAAGTCTGGCGAGTGCAACTCCTTGAGGCCTTCGCCCACCTGGTTTTGAAGGGGCTCATGCACCCCAGTGACCCCAGAAGGTATCCCTGGAGTTAATGAAGCTGCCAGTTCTGCCTGACCCAAGCCTAGCGATGGGGTTTCCTCCAGCTAAGCAAATCTGCCATTCCTTGGGGACAGTACGTGTTATGGTAAAACACAGTTAGTTAAGACTCTGGGTTTGTTAGTGAACAATTTTAAAACAAATATTTCACTTAAAATTAAAAAAGAACACCCTCAAATATAAGAGCACACTGCTGAATATGAAGCACATTCCTGAGTATCCTTTAGGTAAACATCGGTCATGACTCTGCACCGCGTTAGTGACTGGCCTGAGGGAAAGTGCATTAAACAGAGCTGGGAAAGAAGTTCTCCACTTATCAATACCTGACAGCAAGAACTGAAAGGTTTAAAAATAAAATAACTATAGATTTTGTGCTCTAGTAGATGAAAGCCAAGCAGCGTATGGTAATACCACACTGTATGGTAATGCTACTTCTTTTTCACTAACAGTATCCATCATTTTAAATAAGACATTACTTTTAAGACAATCAACCAAACAAAAGTGCCACCCAGTAAGAACCCTTCTCGGTACATCAGTGTTCCCCTACAACAAACGTGCCGCATGAGGGACCTTTCAAGTTTAACTGGCAGTGACCTGGCACCCGTGATCTGAGGACTTGCACTGCACCGCACAACACCACCGTCAGCTGAAAGCCGCTCCCTTCTTCCAGCTCAGCTTTGCCCTTTTGACTGAAGGGCCCAAAGGCGAACCACGGCACTGCGCTCTCAGGTTTTCCAAGGAAGAGTTGCAGCAACAGCTATGGTCTGTCTTCCCAGGGCTTCTGCGCCCACCCTTGCCGAGCATCGCGCGGGCTACAGGGGATGAGCCCAGTGGTGCCCGCTCCGCAGCACTGCAGGGTCACACTGGCAGCCCTCTCCTGCGGGCACCAGGTGGTGAGGTGAGATCAGCCCACACCGTGCCCTATCCCCTACACTGTGAGTCTGCAGAGAGACTTTTCAAGCCTCTCTAAATTCTTTAGGGGCTTCTCAGGATGTCAGTCAGTACTGACCACGCTCCGGAGAAAGCCTCCCGTAGGGAGGATGCTCATCAGTGCAGGCAGGCAGGCAGGGGAAGCGCAGCTGGGGAGCCAGAGCGAATCCAACCAGGAGACAACAGCCCCTCTGGCCCTGCTGTGCTCCTGCCAAGAGACACGCAGAGCCCGGCAGAAACCTCCCCTGCAGCCCTGGCTGCACTTCCAGCCTCAGCTGCAGGTACCACACTCTGCCCACGTACTGGAACAGGACGGCGCTGTCCTTCAAGTTCCCTAACAGCAACGGTGTCTTCCCCCTGAATTGTTTAACACACTCTCAGGTGCTGACTGTATTCAGACAGCTGTAGTTTAACCAACAACGTAGGTTTCCTTCTCTTCGTTTTTTTTCCTCCCACAAATGTGAATTGTACAATTTATTCTAGTTAGTAGTCTGTCTCTGTGCTTTGGCCACAGACAGAAGAGAGTGAATTTATAATGAGGAAGGGTACAGAGCACAATTACTTGTTTAAATGGGATTAAAATTATGGTTGGAGCGTCCATTGAATCATCTGAATTCATCCCTGAAGAGGAGGAGGGACAGCAAACATCTTGGCACTTGCAAACAAATCTCTCTTTCCCCACTGTCTCCCAAACAGAACTCCTTCCATTTGAGAGCAGCCTCACGCAGACATGGCACTGGTGTTAGAGAATTAAATGAAATAAAGGGAAAAGCTGTAGTTAATACCTTTCTCTGTAACTCTACCCACAAAATGAGGACTGGCTATACTTACAAAAACCTATTTGGGAATGTTAATAGACTAAACAACTCAGAAAAAGGAATGAGGAGGCAGTGGGGAGAGAGAGATTGAATTTACCCTACGAAAATGAATATTGATACTACAGGTGCAGAAAGAATTCAGATGTATATGGAGAAGTTCACTATATTAAAAAGTGGGTGGAAGCTGGAGGTGGGTGTTTGAGGTGGGGTCACATCGCCTGCAAAGGAAAAAATAATCAAAAAAGCCTCAAAACAGTAACCACAAAACACAGGAAAAAAACCTCAAACAACCAAAAAAAAGCCAATCCGAACCAAAACCTCTCAGGGAAATCGCGTGGCAGAGCTTGGATAGACACACACAGGCACCTCCAGAAACAGACATGTCCAAAAAAACATGTCCAGTCAATTAATGGTTGGAAACAAGTGTGTATGTTCCCAGAAAATTAATTTTTTGTTCTTTTTCTCCAGATATGAAAAGGTTTTGTACCTGCACCTAGACCTCTGGTGTAAAGACATACCCAGAAACACCATGTAGTGTGGCAGAGAGGAGTTACCAAACCCTACTACGGCCGTGCAGGTGGCAGATATCTGAAGAGACTGCATCCCATCCCTACTGTCACCAAGGGGCAAAACAGTGACTTTAAGCTGAATAAACTCATGTGTTGGATGTCTAAAATAAGCAGCTTATCATTTATGAGTGAGCAATAACATTTTTTTTTTAATATTTTTTCATAAGCAACACAAAGAGTTGTAAAGCTCAGACCAGCTTCACTTAGAAAAGCTCTACTGTTCTAAGTACCCCTAAATACCAAAAACGCCTTGCCCCCTCCCCAGAATGCATTTGGTTTTGCTGTGCCCACTTCCCAGACTCACAGTCAAAGCTCCCTGTCCAGAGAGAACCACAGACTGTCTCCTATAGGAGAGTGACAGAACAAGATATCTCAGGTACAATTCAAATTTTTTATTTATTTTTTTTTTTGTCAAGGCTTTTCTATTATTTAATATAGTTTTTGCTAATAAGGCAAAAATTTTCAGGATAAACCAATTTTCTGGCCACTGATAACCTGGACTTCTGTCTGAAATAGGATCTTTAGCACATCTCACTCTTGCAAAAACGAACAAAAGTGGAAAATGAATGCTTTGAATGAAAATTCAGTAACTGCTTCCTCACACATTTAGCCAGAATTACTTGTGAAACTGAATTCCATTTCCTCCATCTCATACTCAGTTTAGCACATGAAAGTACGAGCCCGAAGAGTTATGGAAGTACCAGCCTCGGCTCCCCACCAGGACGGAATTATCTGTCTGCATTTAAGACAGGAGTTCAACATCTTCTGTTGAAAAATGGAAACTCCTCCTCAGTCATACAGCACCCGAGTATAAAACTAATCTTCTGAGTAGTAAATATTAGACTAACATACAGCAGTAGCTGTACAGTTTCAAACGATTCACTTTACAGTTTGAGGTCCTGGATTCCTCGGAGCTGATTGTTAAAGACACATCACACTTTTTAATTTTTTTTACATCAATTTTCCCATTATTTAGGTTTATCATACCTTGTCTGTTTGGGTTTCCTATGAACACAACCAGAGCCACAGACCTCCTGGCTACCTGACAGCAGGCAGGTTGCCACATCACACCTAACCCAAAGTGACTGTACACAGGCTTAAGAGTGACTCCATCTTAACCCACTCACTGGATCTGATCTGATTTTATTCTTACTGTGCTGCTTTGGATCAAAACACCTGTTTTCCAGTAGGTGGTGCCTAACAAAATAGGAAGCAGAGGTGTGAGCACAAAGGAAAGAGTCATTATAAATGCACAGAAACACACATACCAGCTGCCCATAAGTAACAAAAGCATTTAAAAAAAAAAAAAAGACAACTGAGTCATTGTTTTAGAGCTTTGCTATATTTTCCATTTTAAAACATTTTACTATCTATCTGCTGTTGTTAGAAAAGCTTCCACTGCAAGCAGATACCAGAAAGCAGATACCTCCCAACCATCCTACACAAATTCCTGCCAGAATTTTTGTGCAGTGTTATGAGGTAACAATATTTACCATGTACAGTAATTATGAAAAACTCTGAGATTATGTAATTATGTATTTTAATTACATGATCTGATTAGCTTTTTTAATCACTTCATAGAAAGAAAGGAAATTCACTGAGGTTGTCAGAAAGTTAATAAAAATAAGGTAATTCACTGCTAAGGCTCACCATGGTGCCTATCTAACTACTTCCTTGCTACACCCCACTGTGCCTAGGTAGTGGAGGTCAACCATAAGTATTAATTTCCTTACTTTTATTAACTTTGGTGACAACATTCATGCTCTTTTGGCATGGCCTTTTGTTGGAAAACATTTTTCATTTAGCTGAATGATATTTTAAGAGACACAGCCTCCTCAAACCCAAGAACATGGTTGACCTGAAACCCACCAGAAGACTCAGCCTTGCCCTGCTCTGCCTCCGGCCCCTCTGAAGGGCCATCGGGGAAGCCTCTGCAGAGCGGTCACTGTCAGACAGCGCTGCGCCAGTTGCCCGCAAACCCCACCCCATTTAGCAATGCTGACCAATCTGCCAACAAAGCTGCCTGGTCACACCAGGCCACATTAAATCAGGGCCGTCGAGACACATGGAAAGACAACACGGTGCTATGAGAAGATGATGGAGATCGGCCCAGGAGCTGGATAGGCAGAAGCAGGCAGCTGAGCCCAGGGCAGCCAGCAGAGACAAGGTGGGTGGCAAAAAATGGTGCTTGTCCTCACATGAGGGGCTGGGCTCTTCCAGACGCAGCAGCCACAGGCCTGGCCTGAGGAGGACTCGGCCGCAGCGAGAGACACAGTGTCTGCAGGAGCCAGGACAGCCAGCTGCCCGCCCTGGGCAGCAGAAATCACCCAGGATGCAATAAAATCAGCCCCTCGAAACTGTCCCCACGGCTGCTGACAGTGCAAACTGGGGGCCGACACACGCAGGGGTGGGCGTGTGAGGGGTACAAGGGACGAGCCGCCTGCTCCCACTCCCGAGGCAGGACCAGGACAGAGCACGCCTGTTGCAGCTCTGGAAAACAATTTTTCTAACTTTTGGATGCAGTTCTGCTCTAAGGAAACATTTTGTTTATATCCAAGCTGGGAGTCTATAATGTAATACTTGGCTATGGGATTCAGCAGCTCTGTTTTACTCATTTTTGGTTCACCCTCTGCCCCCCTCCCCAGCCCTTCTTTATTTTCCTCCTCCTTTCTCTTTTTACCTTTCCACCCCCTTTCCCTTCAGTCTCTGGGGAGAACAAATCACTTTGGGAGGTTTAATGGACTGACAAGAAGAGAAATTTAATCGGGGTGTGCGTGCACAGGCCAGGCACATCAGAAGCAACCGCAGGGCAATCCACTGGGGCTGCCCCACCTGTGACCCCAGCTGGGCTGGGCACCCCCTCCCCGCAGGGCCGAGATGGGGTGGTGAGGTCCACACGGGACCTTTGTGTCGCCTGCATCAGGAGAAGAAGACTGCCAGATGCTGACAAGCTAAGAATGGTTATTTCAGGAGACTTTTTTTTTATACAGAAACAGCTGACACAAAATGCATCTCACTGGGGAGGGAAACCATGCTCCCAGAAGTAAAAGACCACTAAAAAGTCTCTTTTTTCCAAGAGAAATCTAAAACCGTTTCAGGTCAGATATCAGTTTTTTCATTTCCATTTTAGGAGACTTGCACTGTGCCCTTCCAGTCTTGCCCCATCCAGGGAGAATATTAAGGGGCTGCTGCAACCTACAAAGTGCAGATGTGGTCAGATTAAAAAATGGTGCAAAGTCCTTTCAAAGAAAATATGCTTCCAACAAAGCAGCCACTGGTGGGGAAGCTGTGCTTGAGCCTCCCAGTTAGCAGCACCCTTTGCTGCAAAGCGTCTCCCCACGCCACGCGCCCAGCCCTGGGGCAACGGGGGCAGGGGTTCAGCTGCTGCCCGAGAGAAGACCTTGAAAAAGGGAGGGCACAAAATGGTTCAAAGAAGCTTTTGTACGAAAAATGGACAACACTGTGTGCAACGACAGGACTCCTTTCCCTTTGTACACCGTTTGCTCTTACAGATTAGATTTGCAAAGTATAGCTTTCAATATAGCGTAGCCAAAAGCAATCTAATGGCACCATTTTCTTCCCTGCTACTACACTTTTGAATTCTTCTATGAATAATGAAGCGGAGATTTGGAAAAAATAAGAAAACAAAGAACCCCCTTCTTTCCATGTGCTTGTAAACCTGGGTAAATTTACAAGACACCATCTTTTAAACAACCGACATGATTTACTCTTGCTTGGGGTGCAGGCGCTGGCTACTGCCAGTAAATCTTAATGGCACGCAGTGAGTGATACCTGACACTCTGCAAACTCACTACTACAAAGAACTGGCTCAGTTGAAGACATTTGTACTATTTTTCTTTCACCGCTGCCTGTATTTTCACTTTTGCACTTTTATATGGCACCTCTACTCAAGGAAGCGCCAGTATATCCGTGACACTTCCTTTAGAACTTGCTTTTCTGTGCAACTGGTTGACATAAAAAGGACCAGGAAACTATGGCTTTAAAATCAAGATTCCTGACAGTGTAGATAAAGAGAGCTATAAAAGACAAATACAGAGGACAAATATCAGTTATTTCCAAAAACCAAAAGTATTTTCTAGCATGAATCACAACCAACCTCAAACCCGAGATATCCAAGGAGAAAAAAAATCTCTATCCTTGCACATGCTCAGCCTTGTCATTTTGAACTGCACTGTGCTCATCTCCAAATGATCCAAACACCTTCCAGGATCCTATTCTATGACAAATTATTTTCTCAGAGAAATCAGCAATTTTAAAAGTTACCATGCATCATTGGCTTCTCTCCTCCACTTATGTTTTTCGTTTTGTTTCTTTCTGACATTTCTCCACCTCCTCCCAAAGCCAAATTATTAGACTGGAAATGGGTGGCAGGACCAGACACTCAAAGGGGAAGCCAAGATCTTCTCTCAAGGGAACACTACCATAGTGAACTCAATGACTATCTGTGATGTTTGCTGGTACTAGGGAATAATATTTCCCTTGGGCACTTTCTGGATAGAGTCTACCACCTGGGTTAAGTCATTATTACAATCAAGCAGAAAAAAAAGGGGAGGGAAGAGAAAAGATGAAAAAACACTACAGCAAGCATCATTAAAGCTCATCAAAAGTGCATTAGAGAACACCTGATAATATACTCTGATCATTAATGATCCTTACGATATACGATATTAATGCAGATGTTATCTGAATTCAGGGAAACAAAATCTTCCATTCACACATTTCCCTAAAATAGGCATTGGGAAAAAAAGCCTCTCTCAAAACTATTAGTTCCCAGCATTTTTTTTCTGTTTGTGGAAATAGATGAATAAAATAACGCCTCTGAACTTGTATGTGTTGCTGAGCTCAAATCTCAGAGAAGTACTCTGACTTCGGGATGCTTGTTGGCATTCGCATAGAGTTAAAATGGACGATGGTAAGCCAATATTAATAAAAAGGTTGTGACTATGTTGACTTAAATTGGACGATTATTGCTGCTAAGATCAATTTTACTGGCAGCCTTACACTCTCTGATGATGGGCAGCAATTTCCCTCGTAATTTTTTCCCTTCCCATTATGAGGGAGATGCATGAATGCCACAGAATTGATACTGTGTCTCTGTTTTAAGGTGCTAAGTGCCAGGTTATAGCAAGAACAGCTCAGTCGTCTGAAGAGTCTAATACTTCAACCAGTAACTGAAATGGAGGTCAAAAAATTAATTCTAGGCACTGCTTAAGTCCTGTGTTCCTCCTTTACGGAGACTGCAAATCATGTCAAGTTCTGCAGAAATAGGTTTTGTGGGGATATTAGAAGGTGAATTACTGTCATCTAGGTGCTAGTGCTTAGTAAAGCAAGGACTATCAGACTCATTTTGCCAAAATCCAATGTGAACTGCTGCTCTCAGAGAAAGAAGGTCACACAACCAAGAACACTTCATGACAAAAGCAACGAAACAAAACACAAAGCCTCCAAAACACACGGACATTCTCACAAAGGAGTGTTTTAGAAATACATCACTCGTCCCTAAAAACAATTCCCTCGTTGCTCTTTGAAAGCTGAAGAGAAATTTTTTTCCTAAACAAGGAGCTGATAAGCTTTGCCGCATCTCAGAATTACTTCTAGAAATACGGGAAGCAGGAATTATTTTTAGTGCAGCTGAGAGGCCAGGCATATTTCAGGCAATCTCCCAGAGCCTGCTTCTATACCATGTGGGACATAAACCCACAAACTATGAAAGAACCCAAATCAGTATTGTTTTCTCAAGTGACATCCATTATCCCTCATCTGAGAAAATTAACACGTGTATCCAGAAGCTCAATAAACTAAGCTCAGAGCTAGAAGTCTAGGATTAACTCTTTCTGTGTCACAATAAATGCCATCTTTTAAGTCAGCAAACTGCTAACATATTCTATTTTATATTCAGTGTTTCTGCCACTTAGAGCAAACAGAGGCATCAAAATACACTTACGCTCAAGCATAGCTTCAAAACATTACAGGACGCAGGGTAATTGAGAATTTCCAAACAGCTACAGAGATATAAAAATGGAGATACAGAAGGGCCATTAGACCAACACACGCTGGTTTGTGCAGCATTAGGAAGAGTGTCACAAAATGAATAAAACCCAGCTTTTGTGCAAAGTCTCTTATTTTATTGACGTCTGAGTTAGCCACTCTATCTAGCAGTAAAATGCTATGAATGTTAAATATTGGCAACCTTTGTTGCTCTGCCAGCTTGTTTCTACATCGGATGATCATATTTGAAGATTCCTATTCCAGGCAAGTGTTCGGTACTTTTTTGTTTGGTTTTCATCTTCCTGATCTGCCAAAAGATAGGCTATCTGATGGATCAGGTAATTTTTTTCTCTTCTTTTAGTTTGGATTAATAAATTGGGCCGTCCCTAAATCTGAATGGTACTTATTCTGAAGAGGTATGCACAAATACTCTGAATGATTGATAAAGCTGAATTTGCTACCAAAGCACCCAGAAAACTCCGGGCAGGTATTAATTCCAGACTGAGTTTCACTACACTGCACACAGGGCCCTTCACCGAGCCATTATGATACATTACTAACGTACATTACTAGGTAGCGAGAAGAAAAGCGAGGCAGGCTTTTCTTGACCCACCAAGTGCACTGTACTTGTTTCCAAGTACTTGCACTTGATGGCTAACTAGGAAAACAGTGAAGAGCAAGCTACACTTTGTGACATTAACATATGAACGGCCAGGCAACTTTCTGCAGGCTGCATGCTATTCTTCCAAATGCTCTCACACCTGATGGCATATCCTTCTTGGGGACATTTTGCTCACTGGCTACCCAGCAAGAGCACAGGAAACACAGTATCTGCAGAAGAGTGAATTCTGAAGCAGGGATAATAATAACAATAATCTGATCATTACCCCCGTGCTTTAAAAACTGGACCCCCTGGCAAGAAGCCAAAATAAAACATCAAAGGGGGCCTCCACAAGCCAGGCTCAGGATCAACATTCGGGTGAGAGCCCATCACCTACTTACCCTGACAGCAGGCAAGAAAAGTTGGAGACATCTGCTTGGAGGCCAGAGGTCAGGCTGGTCGGGGCCAGCGCTGCACAGTGCAAGCTGGAAATGTGTGTGAGTATTGGGTGCACGTGTTCAGGCTTTGGTAGCAGGGAGGCGCTTATGTGAGAAGAGGTCAGGGGCTGCCCTGTGCTGGATGCAGCCGGCTCCACAAGAGATTCACTACTCACTGACCATCACTGGACTGACCAAAACTCCCCATTTCCCAGTCCTCCTCTGGCATAAATTAAAATTGATTTAGTTTTCCCCAAGTCAAGACTGTTTTGCCCATGACAGTAATTGCTGAGTGCTGTCCCTGTCTTTAACTTGACTCACGAGCTTTTTCGTCTCATTTCTATTGCCTGTCTTTTGGAGGGGGGGAGTGAGAGAGCAGCTGGGTGGGCACCTGACAGATGGCAAAGGATAACCCACCACAGTTTAGTCAACTGCAAAAGCCTCCCCAAAAACCCCTAAATTCGTACCTATGTGTTTGTGGGTCTGAATCTGTCGCTTGCATGAGAAGATGTAGTCCACTGAAAACATTTCTATGGGTAATATGAAATGCTAGGACTTGCAAACAATATACTACTGAAATCCCAAACTGGATGCTCTGGTTACCATCACGAAGCTTTCAAGGTCACTGCTGCCTGCACTCTAGTGAGATACCCATGTTACCTTGGCTGTGTTGGGGTTCACCTGTGCTGAGGGGTGACTAAGATGGGTGGGCTTTTTTAGGAAGAAGAGAGCAGCAAGTTGTTCCACAGATAACTTAGAAAGCAAATCAGTACATCAGCAAACATACCATGTGAAACACTAGCCAGACTGATTCAGAGAGAGGTTTCTGTGTGTGCTGAAGCACGGGGGGGCAGAAAGCAAGAAGGCTTCTAAGTTGCTGCACCTTTTAGAAATCAAAAATCCATCAATGAATGAGAAACCTCCGTACTTTTTTTCCTATAAAAGAACTTTGATTTCTTGGAAAAATCAATAAGAGTTTATTACTGAAAATAGCAACATGAACATAAACACCCTTCAGGCATCTCTCAAGCAGCTCTGCAAATCTGCAAACGCTAGGCACATGCCACTGCTGCTGATCGCGTCAACAGGCAAGCTTTCTGAAGTTGCAGCGGATGAAGAAAATACCAAGCTAAAAACAGTGCCTTCACTAAACAGTGCTGTTCACACCATGCTCGTGGCCTGACTGAGGGTGTCACAGAGAACCTGCTTTCAAAACCTGGTCACAGGGATTACTTCAGCAGTTGAGAGAGACGAGGCAAGCAGTATCTGCACTCCCACAGAGCATCCAGTGGTCTGAAGCAGTTTTGATAGTCTGTTGATGTCCTGCTCTTCTGTAAAGCTGTGCCAGGTTGCTCCACAGGAAAACTTATATTCAAGACATTTGGAGAAGTCATAGTGTCAGTGGTCCCATCAAATGGACCTGTGCACTCAAGGGGCCTCGTGATGTCCCTTTCTAACAAACCATTATGTATTCTTGTACTGATCTCAGTCTAAAACCCTGTTGCAAAGTCTCCACGAACCTGCTGAAGTTAATTAAATACTATCCATGATTTCTCATATATCTCTATTATATCGCTTCACAGCAGCACTTTGTCTGTTCTTCTTATTTCACAGAAAGATAAAGCTGCCTCCATAAAATAAAGGACTAATTCAACTCTTCAAATCAAAGCAGAAGTCCAGGCTTTTTGAACTGTATGGCATGCTTAGCCACCTTAGTGTGACCAGTGAACATCTAAGCGAGTTGGGCTCTTTCTTTGCCCACAAAGGGAAAACATGAACATTTTGACATGAAGCCATTTGCCAGACACTCTGCTAAACAGCCTTCAAAATGGTACTCCTAACTATTTTCCAACTTGCAGCTAGGGAATGGAGGAGACAGGATCATCAGTGCCATCTGACCAAGGCAACAAACAGGTCTGGCAGAAGTTGACTTTTTTTTAAATCAAGGAGCCACGTGCCTTTGAACTCTGCACAGAAGAGACCCACGTTCATTCTCCTATGAGGATGTGACAAAGCCTTGTGCATGTCTGCCACGATCAAAAGGAAACATGGCAATAATATGTCAAGTCACAAATTATTAGAGCCTCTTCCCTATGCGAGTACGTGTAGGAGATCCCAAGTTCCACTCATCCATATGGTTCAGCTGGGGAACACTTTTACCAACACACGGCCTTTTGAAAGTGAAGGTCTTCATTTGATTTTTTAATCACGATTGCTTTTTAGTCTTAATTACTTTTTACTTCTGTTACAGTATGAACCTTAACCTGTCTTCTCCTGGAAGAAGACAAGTCATGATGGTGGTATCCCTTTTGACAAGGGAAAATTTTGCTTGTAAGGAGGAAGGGGCAACCAGGGCCACTTTACAATTCACAACAACAGAATCAGTTCTTGGGAGTGGCACAAATCATAGCGTCCCTTCCTGATACTGGTATCTATCTTTGTCAAATGACTCAGCAGCATGTAAATAAATTACAGAGAAGGGTAGGATGCTACAGTGCAGCTATCTGATAAACTATGAATCTATCTTTTCCCATGGACTTCTTAAAAGAAGTTTTAGAAAAAGATACACTGAGTCTTATGGGCAGAAACAGGGGCTCAGTGGCCCACAATAAGGACATTTAACTTCTATTGTGAATCCAAACCAAACATTTTCAAACATAATAATTTCAGCAGACACATAAAAAAGGCCAATTGAAATTTTCTTAACGGTTGTTCTGTTAAGTCAAACATTTTGTTTATCCTACTGCTGCATCCACAAGTTACTGCAAGCCATAACCCTGAAGGAAGCCATCCATTTCACATTAGCTACATCCTCCCCATCTCATCCATGGGTTTTTTTATACTATGCAACAGCAACATCAAGAGACAGCTCTGTACTTCCTCACAGTTGCACCCCACTAACGCAAGGATTTACTGCTGCACTGAGGGAAGCATATGGAGTCACAGCGCTCTTCTTTCCCATCCCCTTTTCCTATTAAAGTTGAGACATTTAACGGGCAGTTCCCCTTAAGACACACACACATCGACAAACATCTGGCAACTCAAGAGCCAGTGGTTCTCAGTATGTTCTATAACTTTTCAGGTTTAACCTGTGATTCGGCTTGGATCCAGGCAGTCAATGATCTCCAAAAGTAAGAGCTACAGCACTTGCTCAATAGCATTTTCATCTGTGCAGACAAGCTGTCTGCAGCTGCAAACAGGAGTGAAACTGCTCAAGTGCATTTCTAGGCATTAGAAAGCACAAGGCCAAAAAGGCGGCTCCGCACTCTCTGTTCATTAGAACATATCCTGTCACTCCGTCGGGAATATTTAGTGTGATGGGCCATAATCCACTTAACATCTTCTGACAAAGTCTATCAGTCTTTAACAACTTTGATTCCAGAAGTTCAGTGGTAACAGGGAGGAAAATTCATGAAGAGAAGGCGACTTCCACAAAACCCCCCTTTAGGAACCTGCATGCCCTGTGTTAGCAGACACGATTATCTCTTATTTGTACCTATCAGCTTTGATGATAATTGCAACACACTTGACACTTCTGTTGAAAGGCAGTATTACTGACAAGAAATCTGATAAATATTCAACAAAATCTCAATTCAATAATTCTATTTATCTTCAAGTCGCCACCTCTAAAACTGTTTCAAAATATTTGTGTGTTAAAGAGGGAGGGAGGGGCACAAGGGAACCCTGCTTCTTAAACCAAGATGACTGAATCACTGCATTAATGAACACAACTTTTTACTTTTCAAGTTCAGTGAAAGAATGCCATCTATGCAAAATTTTGATCCCACATTACAAAATAATTACATGATAATTACATGAGCATTAAGATGTCTACCCCCCGAGTAAAGCCACTGCACCCAACCGCTAACTAAGGCAGGCCTGGAATGTTTCAGCTTATTAAGGAGAAATCCAGCATTGAGCAAAACCTCCAGCTGAAGCAGATTTCCACTCTTTTACTCCTCTGATTTCTAATTAATAATTAAAACATGTTCCTTTCTTTGGAAGCCCAATTAGACTTGCGCATCAGCCTGAAAACAAACTTTTTTTAGCAGCTAAGCTACTTCTCATGGTTTAATGGGGCGGCAGGAGTGTTTTCTACACAGCTCCACTGACACAATTCATTTATTTCTTTCCATTCTACAATGGATTTTGTAATCCATCCCCAACAATATAAACATTACTTTTGCACAGCTAATTAGGATGTTGGCAGTGTGAATTAGTGACCCTCTGATTTCTTCCAGTCAGGGCTGCCCCTGCTGCCTGCACTACTTAGGATTCACAATTAGGCAATTATATTTTCAGCATCTCTTTTCCAGTTTAATGCTACCTCTTTCCCTGCACTCGGTATGACCATGTGCACCAAAGCAAGAGTTGGGTTGTTTATTTGGGGTGGAGAGCAGGGGAAGGAAGAGGGGGGAGGAAAGGAGGGAGGCAAAGTGTGCCACGTTCAATCCTGTTCCCTTTCAACCTCTGCTAACTTGACATCAGAGAATGATAAAGGCTCTGGGAGACTGCAAATTATCTCCATGAATGTTGTAAAGAAGTGATTATGCAGAATGGGCAGGAGATATATTCTGTCTGGGAATGAAGCAAAGGGAAAGAGGACAAAATAAATAAATGCTGTCCCCGGGTGCGGCGGGCGGGTGCTGAACCTCCATGCAGGGCCGTGGTCACCGAGCTGTCCCCAGCCACAGGACAATGACAAATTGGAGAGAATTCAGAAGAGGGCAACATAAGTGATTAATGGGCTGGATGGACTGATTTATGAGGTAAGGTGAAAAGGTCTAATTATATGTATCTTTGTTAAAGAACAGCTAAGGAGAGTGCAGGAACTACTTACAAGGGGTTCACATACGATAAACACCCTCAATTCATTCCACCGAGCACGTTGGGAAGGGCAGGAGGAGATCAGAAAACAAAATTTTACACTAATTACCGGGAAGACATCTGCAATAAATGTTAGAAAAGAGCTGTTTCCAACGGGAAGGACTAGAAACCACATCGTTCGAGAGCTGTAATGGACAAAGCACTAAGAAAATACACTGCAGGGGATAATGTCTGTTTTAATGTTGATGCTTGTTTAACTCACTGACTAATGTACGCTGTGGAGACATACCATCTTTGTTAAGGCATAGGGTATATCTCCGAGTTCCCCTCTGATGTGAGAGGTTCTCCATTAAAATTGATTATTATTAAAGGCACTGCAAACATTTTGGGCCAAGTATGCACCACCCCTTATTAGCTCCCAATCCACAGCTGAAGAATTCAGAAGAGCACCAAGATGTAAGAGTGCCAGAGAAGGCAAAATTAAATCTCTCCGTTCTCAAATGTTAACAAAATCGTTTCAAAGCTCTCAAATCAAAACAAACAAAATCCACAACCCCCAACCTAGACCATTTTTCAGAATAAAGCTGTTCTCCATTTTCTTCTTTAAATATGGAGTCACTTTTATGTCCTAGGAAATCAAATGTTTAAGAGCAAATTAACCTTGGCACTTATGTGACTGAGGAACAAAAACAAATCAAAAGAACTAGACTGTTAGAAGTAATGAACCCGATACTCTTACTTATACCCAAGTAAATTAGGAATACTGCCATTGAATCAAGCCAATGGAAATACACTGAAGTAGAACTGGTATAAATTAGCAGAGGACCAAGCCAAACATAACCAGAGTGACACATTTCCAGGCCATGTGCGGAGCTCAGCCCCAGGAAAATAATTTACAGTCAGCTCAGGGAGACAGGAAGCCATGATGGCAGGCACAACAGCTCTATGGCTGCTGTAGCACTAGCAAGCAAGGCTGGAAAATCCACGCGCTGTTGGTCCTCTCCGCAAATCGCAACAGAAACCAGCCCAGACTGTAGCAGTATCGGCAAATCATCGTTTGAAGAGTAATTCCACCTCCGATTTCGCTCTGCCCCTATTCACAAATATAGCTATACATATTGCCTGTAGAGACATGAAACGTTTCAACTTGTACGGCGATCTGTCCATCATCCTTCCCAAGCATGAGACTCCACACAGCCTCAAGCTAGCACAGCTGGACCTCCAGGTGCCAGATTAGGAGAAACCAGAAAGGTCCTTTTCCAAGAAAAATACAACACTCCTTCCCTCAGCCCCTGCTCACGTGCATGAGTGAGAACTAAGCAGGCTTGAGGGGCTTTATTTATTCCCGGCTACATGACCATTAAAACTCTACTGTACAGATCTGATTCTGCCAAATTCTTTCACTTAATGTTTTGGATGTAAATTATAAGAAGAGATGAGGCAAAAAAATACAGTGGAAAACAGATGCTTTAGACTACAGTGGGCTGTTTGCCTTTTTTTTTTTTTTTTTTTCCAAAGCTACCATTTCTACCATTTCCCTTGCAGTTTCATTTATTTATTTGGTAAGCAGAGGAATAGAACAACACATCCACTGCCATAAAAAAGAAGACAATGGTTTTCCCAAGATTTGCCATTTAAATCCATTCCCCTCCTTGCTGAAGAGAGAAGCCCCCCTCCCTTGGGCAAACCAGACTCCCCCGCTAGACGAGGAGCGGTAAACAACAGTCAGTAACACACCAGCAGCGCCATGAGGAGGCTCCATGTTCTGCTCACTCTCTCCTAAGTGCTCTGGACAGGTAAGGGACTCGGTAGCTTTGTGCCTCGGCTTCCCCATCCATGAAATAAGAAACATATCACTGATCTGTTTTGCAAAGTTTGTTTAAAATGTTGCTGTGAAATGAAACAGCCTTGACAAGCGAGTATTTCAAGTCGAGCTTTCAACTGATCCCACTAATGTTCAGCTGAACTTTTGAGTTCAACTTCTCAACTGACACCACTAAAAAGATTTATACAAAAGCTTTACACATCCATGAAACTGAGCCCTCTTGTGTAGTTTACAGTACATTAAATCACTATACATCAGCACAAGTTTCTTGGCTCTTAGGACAGCCTGCAGAAAGCACTGAGTAGAAAACTGAGAAAAATCTGAAACTAAAACAACCTCAGCCCTACTGCAGCTATCAACTCACAAAATTGACATGGTACAGCAACATCACTCACCTGTCTTGAACTGACCCAAGTCTGTAGTTCAGAAGAGGTAAAGCGTATCACAAGTCTCTCATGAAACTTCTGAATATCATTTTAATTTGAGATTTGACCAGGCCCAATAACACTTGCCATTTTCAGCTTAAACTAGTCACTGGGTCTATTGCTAGTTCACTGCAGCAGAACCTTGGTGATGCATTAACACTTTTCATTACTAAATTCAAAGCAGTTTCTCTTTTATCAAGGCTTCAGCCATGCTGCCTCGTTAACTCACCTTCTCAGAACAAGCCAGTCTGGTCACAAAAATCTTAGGCCCAGAAAGAGTTGGGTTTTTTTAAAAAAAAAAAATAAATCTTTAAATTTCCCTTTGGTTCTTATTTTGAGTGTTTATTTCCAGAGCACTTCCAAATTATATTTGTTTAACAGACTAGTGTATCTAAATCTTTTCAGCTACATGTATCACTCACCAACATTATTTTATTACAACGGTTATGTTATTAAAGCTTAACCTTGCACTCAGCCACTAATCAAAAACAACTCAAGCAAGCAAATCAAATGTTCCAACTTAACTCAAATCTCCTCCCTTTAAACAACAAATAAAGCCTGGCTGGCTTGCAAGGAAACTTCCATGTATCAGCACACTCACAGCTCACTCAAGTCAGGCACACTTCTTAAGGCTAAATTTAGCTGTTTGCATTTCTTCAGAACTTTAGTTTCTGAATATTGTGTGGACCATACTGAGACTGTTGAAGTGCCAGGTCTTAGGGCTGCAGTTGTATTGAGATTCATTTATGGCACATGTAAGAAGTTGCTGTAACACAGGCACACAGTTAGGAGCAAACACACCAGCAAAAGGATCAGGCATTCAGAAGCTGAGGTTCATCTCCCAGTAAGGTTGGCGGTGCCGTATCTCACGTACGTGCTGGCGCTAATGAGTAGTACATTGTTACTTAAGCAGCAGAAGAGAAAATAATAAAATCTTACATACATATAGGAAGGTTGACTTCACTGAGACACCACTTAGGTTTTCAAATCCCTCCTTCAGTGGAAGCAGCATCAATCACTGAGTGCTAGTTTCTGGACGGTATGAGACTGTGCCTTCCCTCAGAAAATACGAGCTCCCACAACACTGCCGTGCCAGCAAAATGCCTCAGCAGCAGGGACACCTGTGTCCTCTCCGCACTGGCATCTGCTGCCGAGCTAGGGCAGGTAGCCGGGCTTCACCGGCAGAGTCAGCCCCATCACCCTGGCGAAGGCAAGCGTGGGGCAAGCGCCAGCGGTTTTCACCACCCCTCCTTGATGCCGAAGTCAGAACAACTTTTTTGTAAATGCAAGTTTAAAATTTATATTATAACACCGAATCCACCAGCGCTGGCAAGAGACATTGAACTCATGGGATCTGTGAAAGTTTTTCACACCTGTGTTTTTCTCCTGTGCCTAATATTATGGGAGGCATTTTGGAGGATTTTACAATGCAAGTTTCAATGAGACACTTACAGACTCCCTCAGGCAAATTGTCACAGCTGCAGAGGTCTGCTACCCAGCTGCCAATCAAGGCAGGCAGGGAGTATGTGCAGAGAAATCACAAAAAAGGCAGGCAGGCTTCATTAGGCTGCTGAAACCGAACTAGAGGCTATCTGGGCGTGCTCAAGCCCTTAAAACAGGGTTGCTTTAGAAAGAGCAATTTTTTTTTCTTTCCAAATCAAGAAACGGCTCTACTATTCACTGAGGAATGTGGTGGTGCCAACTTTCCCCTTTCCAATTTCAATGTTTGTTTTGCTCCATCTAAAAAAAGAAATTACATCGCCCTTTAAGTTTTGTTATTAGATTAACTGATATAGCTGGAAAAAGTGGACGAGATTACAGGTTCCATGTCCCTTTGCCAGATCTCAGAAGCGTGTCTACTTTTTCCAACTCCAGCAAAATATTATTCCTCTCTACAAGCTTTCCCTCCTTTATTTCCTTGGAACACTGCAGCTGCAAAACCACTGGTATTAAAGACAAACTGTACTGGAAGAACCGGAAGATAATTTTTCCTCCTTCTCTCCTAACTCAGTATTCCAAAGGAACTGACTGACTTAAAAAGAAAAAAAAGAGAGATGTACAGATGAGGACAAACACACAGGCCAAATGATAATCAAGTGGGAAATTTAAAAGCACATGGAAACAAGTGACATGCTGTAAGCTGTTTAGCCAAGTTAATGATAGGTATTCACTACATCTGGTCTTGGCCCCTATTTGGGAAAGTATTTAAGCATGTGCCCAGGTTTAAGCAAGTGCAGGCTGAAAAGCCTACGTGTCCTGTCACGTGCTAGAGCTGGGCATCTGCTGAAGTACTTTGCTGATGCAGGACTAACATATAATAACAATCTCCCTGAAAATTATCTAATAAACAGCTGTTATTTTAAAACTATACAAACATTAAACACACGTCCCTCAAAGTGCTGGTGTCACGAGGGTATAAATCCACATCTACAATTGTTGCGGAGGTGTGTATGTGCATCTATTTTGTGAATGAAAATAAAAGGCAGGCATTAAACTAAAACATAATCAGACACATCAAGCTGCATGTTATCCTCTGTCCACTACCACACCTAACCTTTGCTGTCCTCGCTGCCTCTTTGTTATTTCTTATTGACACTTTGTGTATTTTGCCTCAAGTTAATTCTCCCAGGAAAATGGGGACAATGTTTTGTCTGTTTGTGTTTTTTTTGTTTTTAATTTCTACCCATTTAGATTTGCTAAAATAGTGACAAACATTCAAACATTAACATCTGATTGTCTGAACACCAGACTTTTAATTTTCTGAATTTCCAGAGTGTCACAAATCTTGCTAAAATGAAAGGCACTGGGGAAAGCTGATGCCCCACTTCACGGCATTTGGAGTTAAACTGGATGCGGGTGCCTCAAGTCCTGAAGTTTGAAAATTCTGGGTTACTTATTTACAAGTACAAGTATATTTCCCAAGTGAATCATGCTGTGACGACTGAGCCTTGCAGATGTCACTGGGCCTGCTTGGGCAGGGCGCAGGCAGCAGAAGTGGAGCCATTGTTGCTGAGGCCCAGAGGGAGGAGGTGCCGCCAAGGCAGATGGGGACTGTGCTAATGCGGGGCCTCCCCAGGGCAGCCCCCGGCCAGCAGCCTCCCCAGGGACACCCCAGGGACAGAGCTCTGCCAGCACCACCTGCCTCCCTGGGGCTGTGGCAAGGTGCCGTGGGGACCACCCTGCACTGCATGGCGTGGCATGGGGTGCCAGGTGTGCCCCCCCAAAAAACACGGCACAAGGGTGCTGTGTGCCACCCC
>JANHFX010018001.1:0-12405 GCA_027560015.1 Chloroceryle amazona | reverse complement strand
CTAGTTGGAGCTGTCCCTGCCCATGGCAGGGGGATTGGAACCAGATGTCTTTAAAGTCCCTTCCAACCCAAACCATTCTATTTCTATGAAAATACTTGGCTGAGGAAAACGTTTAGGATTTTTTATCTGAGATGAAGACTGGCAGTAGCCTAGTGCCTGCCTTCCCAGGTAGTCAGGTGCTACCTAAGCCCTTGGCCAAAAGTTGCAAAAAATGCCAAGAGAGCAGTGGCTACCAAGCCATGGCCAGCTGCGTAGCCTCTGGCTGCTGCTGCTGCTTCCTGCCCTGAACTGGTGCTGCTTGACAAATGCTCAGTGTGGCAGGCTGCTGACAGTCTCAGGGAAGCAAGCTAACGTTGAATTACTGAGGATGCTCTTTTGGCAGAGGTGGCAGAGTTCTACATGACATAGCTGAAGTGTGGCAGTTGGTGACACGTACCCTTCAGCTGGCATCACCCAGGAGCATTTTCACACCAAGCCTGGGTACTCTTTCTGTTGAAGAAAGGAAGGGGAGAGACATAAGGAGAGCTGGTGCAAGATTCACAAACAGGACATCTACTTACCCTTCTGAAAATGGTGTCTCTGTGACACAAATCCACAGCTGCAGGTGGTAACACACTTCAGGGCTGGGATCAATGCATCATATAACGCCTCAAAGCTCAGTAACCACCAGCAGAGACCTCCAATCTCTCTCCTCTTCCTGAAGAAGTTACAGCAGCATTTCCCTCAGTGACTGCAGCAGGGTATGGACTGACTGTGACCCTGCTACAGTGCCTGTGCTGCTGATGGTGTGAAGCACTGGTTGAGTGTGGGAGTGCTCGGCTGCAGAAGAGCCTTGGGGGAAGGTAATGTTTCTGGAGCCTGTAAAAGGATCACAAGGAAGGCTGAATTAAGGCAACTTTTCAACATTTTCCTCCAAACTAAGCTGTCCTCATTCCTTCAGGGGATGCTTATGTCTTTGCAAGCAGCTCCAAAGTCATGGCATCACCAACCACTTGCAATGTGTGTCTGCTTCAACTGAACTGCATTTCCAGACCCAAATGTCAGCCCAGCTGTTAGGAGGAAGATCTCTTGCGTGGTGTCCTCTTAACTCTGCCAAATTGCCTGGGAAATGTTGCCTGCTAGCTTGAATAGTCCTTTAGGGTTTTGCAGTACCTGAAATACCTCCTATTTTCCTGCCTTCTAAATCTCTTATAGGTACATTCAGAGTTAATTACATCTGAGCTTTAATTTATGCCATCTCCAGGACTGATAATCCTCTTCCCCTCAGTGGGGCTTGGTAAGGAAACAGCAGTTAACACCTGCCTTTCCAGGGCAGGCTGTGAGGAGAGGTGACCCACCTACCCACTCTGCTCAGCTTGGTAAGTCAGAGCTTCCTCATACCTGTCTTTGTGTCCTGCCATGTGCCTGCCTCCTGCCTGAAGTTCCTCAGCCTCTGATGCATGGGATGAGGGACTTACCCCTCATGGATGCGGTCTGGGTGGTAGCAGTGACAAGAGTTGATCAAGCCAAACCTTGCAGGGAGGTGAAGAAACATGAAGCTGGTGGTTGGAGATGGTGTGAGCACTCCTGGGCTGTGCCAGCACAAGGATGAGCAAGGGGATCTTTCTTAACTGCCTTCAGCTGTAATTTCACTCCACCCTGAAGTGCGTGTGGGGTTGTTAGGCCAAAACCCAGGGCTGCGGAGGTAGGAAGGGGCTCCTGGAGATGCTGTGGTTGAGCTCTCCTGCCCTTGAGCTAGGTCACTCAGAACTGGCTGCCCAGGACCGTGTTCAGTTGGGGATTAAGAATCTTCAAAGATGGAGATTCCACAACCTCTCCAGGCAACCTATTCCTTTGTTCACCCATCCTCGCTGTAATGAAGTTATTTCATGTGTTTAGATTGAATTTCCTATGCAGGTACTGCTACCAGCAAATCAAAGGAATAACCCAAATAATTCTGAGCAGCATACCCTGCAGAAGGCAGCAGATTTACAACTGAAGACCTTTACTTGCAGTTTTCCATCCCCACCATGTTCAGGTGCTGTCCTCTCTGAAGCCCCTCATGTTTTATCCTCAGGATGACTCTTCCCCTGGGGATTGTTTCTGTTCCCAATCTGCCAGAGCAGCCCCTACCTTTAACTGTGTACTTCCACTACCATGTTATCTGGAGCAGCCCGTGCCAAGCTGTGTGCTCCTGTCATTCACTAGGCAGCCAGTGTAAGATGTGGTGATTTTGTGACAGAACAAAACAGGCCAGACCCATAGGACTTTGCTCAAAATGAAGAGGCTGTTTGATTTGGTGAAAATTAAACTGCTCCAGCTGAATTATTTCTTCCTTAGGAGAAGTGCCACCCTTGAGTTGAACAAAATGGCCAATGTTTCCTCAAGCCAAGCGTGGGAGCTGTGGGCAGGCTGCATCCCACCATGTGCCAGCTGCAGGCAAGTCCTAAAGAAGCTGAGCCAGCCTCTGTGGGCAGGCACCCCCTCAGCAAGCAATTGACACAGCTCTTTTGCTTTGTGCTGCTCTCAAAATACAGCCCACACCCTCCTGGTGAATCAAAAAATGCTTACAAACGAGTGGCTGCCCACCCACTGAATGGATCCTTCTGGGAAGAAAGCAGATAATTACTGGGATGCTTCTGGGAAGAGAGAGCAGGGTTGTCAGTGGGAAGGCAAAAGCAGGGAAGCAAAGCAGTGGGGAGTAAGTGGAGCAAGAGCAGAGTCCCTGTGGCTGTTCCATCTGTAAGCTGCTGAATGAAGCTACTAGGAGGATTAAACACCCCAACTAAACTACAGTCCTCTAGTTAAAATACCACACCAGGACTTCACTGAGCTCTAGTCCACATCTTACCCCAGACTTCATATGCAACTAGTGACAGATCTTTGATGAGCAGGTAACTTGAAGTGAACGCAGAAATCATGGTCCAGAGGTTTATGTCATTTGAAAAAAATAACTTTACTGTTTCTAAATTAAGCAACAGGGGACCCCAATACTTGGCTTGTTGGTTTCTGCACCTTCAAACCTTGTTTTTTATGTAGTTTATGAAAGGTTAGGTCTAAGACTTATTAGGACCAAAAAAAACCCAGATGAAATTACGCAAATGATAGGGGCTGGATGGGACAGCTACAGGCTGAGCTATTCAGGCCAAGCTGCTGCACCTTCTTAGAAGCTTAATCTAGTCTTAAAACAGCCTGGCCTGGCAGAAGCTAAAAGGGAATGGAGGGATTAAGGCCATGGCTGTCTCCCTGTTTTTTAGCTTTCACACCTACAGTTCACCACCCTTCCCTCAGCCCATCTCAGCCCTCCAGCTCCCTAGCTTACCTGAAGTGCAGGGGTTAACTTTTGTGTTTTCATAAACCCCTCTGACTTCCTAGAACTCCATCCTGCCTCTTATGGAGCTGGACTGATGCCAAATAGTGACAGAAGATTAGATTTTTCACTGCAATGGATGCAAGGGGCGTGTGTGGTATGCGCAGACCACAAAAGGATGCCTTCTTGGTTATTCACTGAGCCCTGAACTAGAAAAAGAAGCTACTGTCTCATCTTCCAAGCGTCTAAAAGAAACAGAAACCCCAGATAGCTGTAAATTTACTGATTGCTCAGCTACTTGCAGACCTTCTTCCCCCCCTTGCTGCTCCTTCAGCTTGCTTGGGGTCTAGTTAGGGTACCTGCTGTTCCCTCTTCAGCCTGGAGTGCAAGGGTAGAGGAAATAGGAGCCTGCTCACTCTGTACTTTCTGTTCTTTCCCTGTGCAGGTTGGAGAGGAAGAACGAAGTATTCCTTAAGTGCAAGGAGTGCCACCTAACGGCCTCTGGAAGAATCCCACACAACCTGCTGTCGCGGGGTATTTTTCCATATACACGAGCCCGTGAAACCACACAGAGTGTATTTCACACGGGTACTGAACTGCAAGTCTCTCTTTCAGGGACTGTCACCCCTAACCTACACTTCAAGGGAAATTTAATGCAGTCTTTACATTCATCTGCAAACAATTGTTTTGTTAAGCTCAAAATTTCAAAGCAGCTGTAATAATCCAGATGCAGGCAAGAACTTGAGTAGTTTAGTTTGGAGTGTAAAATTGATGAACGCTGGCCAGCAGGTAGAGAGCAGCTCTCACTGCTGTCAGGCAGCAACAAGCATGTGCTCATAGGGCTATGTAGGTCAGATGTAACCTCAGGAGCTCACCCACTCCAACCTCTAAGTGGCCTTTGAATTTAAGGTGGCAAAATGCAACAGCTGCTGCATGGACACCCTGCTCAGGGCTGACCAGGTCCAGCAGTGATGAAGCAAAGAGCTGTGGTGGCAGTTTGTTAACATTATCATGCAGAGCAGCGTGTCACTCCCTCTTCCCCCTGATGTGCTCCAATTCTCCACTTGAGAAGAGATGCTCATCTTGCTTTTCCTCAGACACTCGCCCTTTGCTCTTTCTTGATGTTACCCTTCAGTACAGCATAACTAAGGTTGTATAAGGATGCTGCAGTTATAGAAAATCCAGCAGAAGTGAGGGGCTCGGGAAGAACCCGTGAGAAGCAGCAAATCCTTACAAGCCATTTCCTCTACAGCACATCCCCCTGCTGCAGCAAAAGCCATCTGAACAGCACTTGGCACTTCAGGAATTACTCATTAAGGGTCTGGTTACAACTCTGCCCTCTCTCCCCTTTGATTGTGTGGGATATTAGTACCCAGTGTCCTTTATTACTAACACTGGTCCCGTGGCAGATAGCACAGCCTCTTCCAAATGAACAACATTTAGCTTTTCTCTCAAAAATGTTCCTAGAAAGGAGGCTGGGGTAACTATTCCTACACAGTTTGAGCTGCAGCACCTGCCCTGCTGCAGGTACCAGGCACTTCCACCCAGCCATAAAGAGCCAGCTCATCAGCTTAGGCACACAGACTAGGATTGAACTGGCTGTAGAATAGACTTCCCCTGCAACCTCATCTTCACGGTGAAAACAAAGAGTGGTTGGACTGCTGGAAATGGTAAAGTATAGAAGAATGCACGTCTATTATGTAGCAGCTTCTCAGTTACTAATTCATCTTTATTAGTCTGGGGAAAAAAACCCTAGTTCCTGCTCCTTCATTAAAACTGAGTATGATGAAATACTTGAAAATATTGAACTTTCAAGATTCTTTGCCCAATAACCAGTTTCAGGGTAACATATATATTCTAAGAAGAGGCTGCTCTTAACCAGCTGAGTAACCCTCCCTGGGGTAGATTCACCTCTAGAAATGTTATGTGAATCGCTCCGAACAATTCCTGAGAGTGCTTCTGCCTTCAGTTTGCAGAATCATTTGTGGACAAATAGCACACACATTGGACCTCTCTCATACCAGTTTGTCTCAGAAATCAAGTATATCAACTTGTTTCTCAGATTTCCAGTGAGGCAACTTAATCCACAGTTCAGTGGAGCATGTTTGTTCAAGGCTCATTACTAGTTTGTGTTGTTACTGCCAGTATCTAAACTCGGGCAGGACAAAGTCAACTGATACAGAAGATGGAATTCCTCACCTTTTACCCAAATTTATCAGCATATTTAAAAAACATAGTGGTAGTCGTTGTTAGAGGTGTGGGAAAGACACTGTATTCAAGAATAAAATCTTACAGAAACAGTATTCACAGCAACATACCCAAAAAACCCACAGCTAGGACCTGGTAATCGCAGCCTGCAAGAGGTAGCAACTGCAAAGCCTACACACCCAGCCCTTTGTCACTTTTATCTCTATGTAAGAGAGATCTTGGCATCATAACACTTCATTGTAAACACACACGTGGGCATCGGGGATGTTTTTCTACAGCTGGTCCAGAATTGCTCAAGTGTTCCAAAAATACAACTATTTGAGGACATTTGTGCTATTTGAGATAGGACTTGCCTATAACTTAAGCACACCCCTGCCCCGACAGGCTCTACTCTTCACTGAATTCTAAGGGTCAAATCCCACAGTTAATTTGAACAACACCTAGAAAACACCACCACTGATGTAAAAGATGACATTAGCAAAAAACAAAACCCCATCCATTTAACAATACCCTCGATCCTCCCTTCTCTGTATCAGTTGCAGTGACAACAAACATAAGGAGAACATCTCAAAAATGCTTTGGGTTGTGCAAGACCATTCACGCTGTGAATCTAATCCTCATCTTAGAAGTGTTTGTACTGTCATGTTTTAAGTGGCACTGGCCTTGTAGACATCGAGTTTCACAGGGAACAGCAACAGTGCAATTTTAAGAAGTGTGGAAATTATCATGGCAAATCAAGTTTTAGAATCAGTATTTGTAAAGTTTTCCCACGGAAATGCAACAAAAGTGGAACTGGACTAAAAATATCCTGGAGAAGGCAGAGGATGATGCAGTCTAAATTCACCAACACCTGTTTTCACAAGGAAGCTTAGGAAGGAAGAGTGTTAATACAGAAAGATCTATTAAACCAGGCTGATGTATTAGATGCAGAGGTGAGAGAACACAAGATGGCCACAACTGCCATGTGAAACTGGCTTAAAAATTTAATATTCAGTCCCCCTTTATTCAGAATATGCAAGAAGAATCCAATTCACATTAAACATCTGTATCACCAGTATTTTAAAAAATACACCACCGTTTAGAAAGAGTTAAGGCATCATTTGCACAAGTCCATTGCACATCAGTTTATTTCCCATTCTCAAAAGGGAGCAGCAAGTAACTGATTACAAACACGTGCATCTGAGGCTAATATAGCCCTCAAGTTGCAGCAAGGATCTATGGAACAGCAACATTATTTTTTTCTGGGTTTAGATCATATTTATAAACAGTGTTACAAGTAAGGAATCAAGCTGTTAACTGCTTAACCAGTTAAATACTTTCAGTGCAGCAAGAGAACTGGGACCATTTCAGAAAGTTTACACAAAAAACATCTCAACATTTGTAACTTCTGACAGCACTATGGTTTTCATACTCGACTGCCTGGGTTGTTGGAGACAAACAACCCAGCTGGGTGGCTTCTAGAAGCAAAATAAAGACTGTTGGCTAATGTCAATTTAATACCATTTTGACCTGTGACGCAATGGAAGCTTAACTGAAAAATCATGAAGGTTTTTATGTCGTGGCCAGGAACAGTCCTTATCAGTATTGCCATCAATCCTCCTCACAGCTGGTGAGGAGATGGGTGTCAGTTACTCATGCACATAGTTACTAAATCCTAAAAAAAACTAGTGAACTTTCAACACAGAGTTTGTGCAAATTATCAGAAAAAGCAGCTGGAGAATCTAGCTGGGATCCCTGACCAAAAGACACACAGAAGACTGAAGTTCATCAGCTTCCATTTGACTACTCCAAGTTTTAACAGCATAGTCAATTTTTAAATCCTTTCTGACAACAAGGTCCACAAAATGATTTATATTTCTTTTTTTTTCCTAATTGAGCCTTTCCATGTAGGTCCTTCTCAAGTACCTCGTTCTTGATTTCCTTCATCACCCTTCTGGATTTTCTCTTCTCCTGCTACAAACCACACAGCAAACCCAAATGGATGCTTTGCTGGTTTTGATGCCTATGCCTCTCCCATCTTTGCTAAAAGCCTGTATTTGAGATTCTCAATCTCATCCCCCCTTTTAAAAAGGTTGCAGGTGACCAGGACCACCCAAGAGCGTAATTGTGGCTTATGTAAAATACTATGCTAAAAATACATGGCACTTAATTACATTGCATTGAATAAAAGAATTCTTACCTGCTGTAGGTGGTTGGCTTTAAGATTGGCCAAAACCACTTAAACAAAACCAAAAAAACCTAAATGAACATGAAGGAGTCCTCAGAACAACGATGAATACACAGGATTAAGAATGACTTACAAACTGTCCTGAAAATAGGCAGTTCAGCAAGCATCCACCTTCTCCTGTATTACCCAGATTCTGCAGCAACCACCTGGGCACAAACACCCACCCACTAAAACCTGAGTATTCGACTCTTTGGAACACGAGCAGCAGCACTGATGTGCAGCTCCACAAAAGCCCTTGTTCAGCATGCTGACAGTAACAGGCACGTGGGGAAATAACCACAGCTAAGTAAATCCTGAGCAAAGTAGTTTTCACATAGTGTTTTCAGCCCTTGGTTTATCCTTCCAAGGCAGCTTTCTGAAAGCTTTTATGCGAGACAAGAATCAAGGTGTTCATTTATTTCAGAGTCCAAAACCTCAGTCTGGCAAACAGGACAACTGACTTTTTTATCCCGCCTTACGGCGCTGCTGGAACTTGCAGAGGACACCGTAGATTCAGCTTTGGGTTTTATAGGTGTATTTATACATGAAGTGACATCAGCATTCCCTTTTTTAATGAAATAGTTTTCAAAGGCTGTTTTGTCTTCCATTTTTGGCCACTGCTGCACCGTGTTCGTACACTCAGAGCCTTTCTTCTCAGATGCAACCTGAGCTGTTACTGCCTGCTCAAAACAAGTTTGTTTTGGTGGCCTGTTACAAAGTGGCACAACCCTCCTGCCACTCACAGAACCTTGCTTTGTTTTTTCCTCCATAACACGAGCAATTTTAACAGGTGATCCACTAACATTCTTGTAAGCTTTTGGATTAGCAACAGAGAGTTTAGGAAATTCATGCTTTGAAGCTAAATTGATTTTCTCATTGGCATCGTCAGTATAAAGTGGAAAGAAGATGCCACTACGGGGTGATTTTTCAAATTTTATCTCGTTTTTAGGGACTGGTACTGTCCTTACTGAACGATGCTGTGAACGAGGTGTTTCCCTGTTCCTAACACTGCTGTTGGAATTTGTGCTTTTTTCTGAGAGTCCACCATCTCCCCCTCCAAGGCGATATCCCTTCCCACTGAAGGGCACTGGACTTTGTGTATCATGTATTTGTGTCTTGCCTGCAAAATAAGAAGGGAAGGAAGTTAGTAACTTCTTCATATATAATTCATGGGCTTAGTATTTTACATACTACACCTGAAAAATGTACTGCTTGAAAACTGGTGCAGCAAGCTTTTGCAAACAATGAAGTTTCTTGAAAAGAAGCCTAGAAATGCACAAATAAAATGAGCCCTGTTCTTAGCAGTAAGATCTAAGCTAAGCTCATGTCGTGGTTGACCTGCATTTCTTCAAGGAACTGTCTGGACAAGAACATACTGGAAAAGAAAAAGAAAGAATTATCCTAAATACCTTTGTGAGTGGAGCTGGAATTTGGAAGTTTTTCTGGATGAGTTTTCTCCTTGGATTTCTTCGAGGAATTCTCTGGTTCCTTCACTTTTATGAATGTACCTCCACATGTCTCTTGATGCTCAACCCACCAGAAGTCTCGTGCAGAGGGTGCTCTGTTCATGGAACGTTTCACATATCCAAAGTAAGGTCTTCTGTTTCGACAGGGGCCATTGCAGCGCCACCAGTGCTGGCGGTACGAATCCACCTCGTCGTGAAAATTATGATAGATCTGGGTTTGGGAAAAAAAAAACAAGCAAGCAGTCACTCAGTTTCTAATTTTATATCACTAGCTCTATGTTTTCTTTAAATGTTTCTGAAAGTACTCAGAAGTACATATTATTGGTTCATCCCTTCTATTACTGCTGTGTTTTTTATGTGAAAGGGTTGAAACCTGGGTAAAATTTGATTAGCACTTAGATACCATTAAGTTTAAAAAAAATAAATTAATCAAAGGGAGGATGTGTAGGAATATGTCCTGGCTATCATCTTTGAACTGCAATAGATTAACTTTGCAAATCAATCTACAATTTCATCCTAAATGATGTACTGTTTAGAATGCATTGCAAGCAATACTGGTTTTGGATGCTCCTCCCCAGCTATTATCTTAATTGATCTTCTCTGACACATTACTTTTAAATATCATCAACCCATTAGCCTCCACTGATATCAGTCTGAACTAAACCAGACTTCTCTTCTTCAAATATTATTCGGAACATGCAGTTATTTGGTCACTGGTATAATTGTTTCCATTTTAAACCCAAAGTTTAAAGAAAAATACAGAGGTTATCCTTGAAAATTATGACTGACAACTCACCACATCTTCCTCAACCTGTTCCCACCATCATCCCCCAAAATAATACCTGTGGAACTGGCATACACTCGGATGCAGATTTGTGAAGGGTCTAAGGAGAACAAGTATATTACTCATACCACAGCAGGCACAGTAAAACCACCTCTATTAAAGTAGGTTAAATGCATTATGCTTACGGTGACATTGGCTCCGGTCAAGCGATTAATGCGACGCATGTGTTTGCAGAACTCTGGGCCATGAGATTCACGATCCTTGTCATTATTAGTAACAAAAAGCAGGGCATGGATCATTTCATGCAACAGTGTCTGAAACGATGCAAATCGTTAGCTAGTTACTGGAAGGCATTAATTACATAGAGTTTCAAAATGAAGCTAGAAGTATTTTACTGCTCTGCATTTATCTTGGCACTGATCAAAAGAAGATCGTGCATTCGCATGTTCAGTCTGGGTTATAAAAGCATAAGACTTATTCTACCTGTCAAATCAAATTACCTCTATTCCCATAACACCAAAACATCTGGAGAATATTACTACAGTAAGTGACATTCCAAAAAGGAGAAGCAATCCTCAAACTTAAGTCAGATCTTTAAAGAGATCATCCCCTCTACAAGAGAAAAAAAAAAAAACAAAATAAAAAAGCTGTGGGAAAGCTGGAACTCTACAGCACTTCTCTTCATTAAGCAAATCTGAATGTTGAGCCAACTGAAAGCAGCAGCCCTGACAGAGGCACAAGAAGCAAGACAATGTTACGTTTAGAGTCATACCCTGTATCCTTATTTTCTGCTGTTGGCCTTTTGACCTAAAAGGCCATTTTCTGATCATACTTTCAGTTCATGTTTTTAATATTAGAGGATAATTTAGGAGTTTAAAAGTTGAGGGTTTTTTCTTTATATCAGTAAAATAAACAAATTAGTTTAGACTCCCACTCAAGTTGCCCATTTGGAAACCAAAAACTGAAAGACTACCATGATATTGCAACACAAATGGAACAATACAGACACTGCTGGTTTATGATCTGTAAAAGTCACTGTAGATAAGAATCCCCCTATGAAACGTGAAATGTTTGGATAGAGGGGGGGAGGCAGAAAACATTTTATGTGCGGATTCATGAGCAACCTTCAAATACCTCAACAAGATCCTTCCTTGGTCTTAACTTCAGGAGTGGCTCACTTAGACGAATGGAACACATTCCACCCTTTCCTTCATATCTACACACTCCTGCACAGCTAGAAGAGAGACAGAAAGGAAATACAAAAAACTATGATTTTCTGTAGTATGTGAAGAAAATCGAGAACTGAACTCCCCTTTCAACACATGCCAGGTAACTTGAAAAAAAGTTTTAGTAGTTACTTAAACTCAACATCATGAAGCCAAAAAAACCACCCACCAAACCAAAAAAAACCAACCCCAAACCTGCAAATTCTTTAGAATAAGCTGTGACTGAACCAGATAAAGGGAAACTATAATTTACTACATCTCATGCTATCACTGTTTGCTGCCATTTCACCCCTCATTCTCCCCCTAAGTTTTGACTCTTACTGAACCTTCTCATACCATCCATGCTACTCCAGGAGAATTTTTTTAGTTAGTCTTCTGCCAGTTCAGCAGCCAAGTATTTTCAGCTGTCTAAAGGGAACTGCAACCAGCAGACAAACGGGGGTCAGGACTCCAGATGCCAGAATTTGCATCTGCTGCAGAACTGCTGCCTGCACTTCAAAGCTTTTTCCTCCACTTTAATCTCAGATTTCCTGTATATTCCCCTTCTTAGTCTAAGTCTCATTAACATACTATTATCATTTCATATTTACCTTTCTGCCATGCTGTAAAACTATCATAAAAACGGAGAACAATTTAGAAGTTACAGCAATACAAGTATGTTCTTTTATATTTTGACATACACCATTTAAGACTGAGTTACTTATTCCACTATAACACCTCTCCAGTGTTGCTTTTACTACGGGAAAAGACATTTATGGCTGCCAAGGATGATAAACGAAGAGCAAGAGACAATGAATGACACTGACCAACCCATACCATGGGTTATAAACTGCGTTACACAACCAAGACATTCAAACATAGGGAAGAGAAGCTATAGCGCTATTACACCGTGCCTATGAAGCCCCAGGTAAGAGCAGCTTTTCCTCCCCTCCCCGGAACGCACAGCTTTATGATGAGCTGCTGCTTACTTGAGGGCTCCCAGCCTCTTCCGACAGCTCTGACACAGCACCAGAAGCTGCTGGGGCCCTTCCGAACGGCAGCTTCCGAAACCAGAGGCCGATCCGACAGCGCTGCTCGGCAAGGACCGGCTTCACCCACCGCCTGAGCCAGGCAATGCCCCTCGGGAGGCCGCTCCCGGCCCGGGAGCCTCGCCCCCCACCCCTCCCCCCCCCCAGGGCAGCCCCGCCAGCCGACCCCACACACCCCCCCCCCCCCCCCCCGGTACC
>JANHFX010017999.1:81831-97573 GCA_027560015.1 Chloroceryle amazona | reverse complement strand
GGTGGCCATGGACGAGTATCTGGGCAGCTTGGGGCTGTACCGTAAGATGACGGCCAAAGACGCCTCTTGCCTCTTCCGAGCCGTCTCGGAGCAGGTGGGCGATGGGGTGGTAGCGGGTTCGGGGGGCAACCGAGGCGCTCGCCGGGGCTGGCGGTGTCCACTCCAGGCCCGTGGCTGGGGGGTGCTCCTGGAGACCCGTTCTGTGAGGTGTGGTGGGCGGGAGCGGGTGCGGGGATGGGTACGATAAGCTGGTGGGCAGGCGGGCGCTGGGTCACTTGGGCTTTCCTCGGCTCCTTCTGGAGCCTGTGACCTTCTCCCTATTTTGTGGTCTGTGGTGGTATTAGTCTTTATAAATGGAGGAGTAAGCCTAACGTGAAGCATAAACTGTGACTTATTTTTTTTCTCCTTCATTCTTTCATAACCTTTACTTTTTCAGCTGTTTTCATCTCAAATTCATCACACAGAAGTTAGGAAAGCTTGTGTCTTGTTTATGAGGCAACACCAATATAAGTTCAAATCTGTAAGTAACGTGTGTGTTAGGTAGTAATGTGGGATGGGGTGAGTGGTTTAACCATGAACATGCCCATATAAATGTACGTGTTGTAAATGTGTCGTGCTTTGCCTTGCGTGTAAGAGAAGATAAATAGCAGTGTGATTGCCGCTTCTCTTTGAGTTGCAGTCACAGGTTTTATTGGTCTTTATATTTCTAAAGTTCCTGATATCAAGGCAGTTAATAATACCCAGGTAACCAGTAAGGTGACAGTTACTTGTGTAGTATATTCTCTGTGGAGCAACCGTTGCAGAATTTAGTAGGTAGGCAATATAAAGGATTTTAGTATGAGAAATGAACATTAGAAGATGGTAGAAAACTCCAGAGTGTGCTTAAATGTTGCATAAAGTCTTGTTCTTGGGAAGTTTCTTTGGCTGGTTGAATTTGTGTGCGTTTGGTGTGTCCCCCCACCTCCGAGCACTGATAAGTGCTTAATGTAATCTAGGAGGGGGTTAAGTCACTATTAATCAGACTGATGCTCCTAATTTTTTTAGCATCTCTTGGTGTTTCCACACTGGTACCCCAAGTCATTCCCATGCTCTAAAGCAGGGAACAGCTGAATTCTTACTCCCAGTCAGACCACAGCTCTTCAGAACCCCCCGAATTATATGAATTTGCAGCCTAGTCCCAGATATGCTGTGTCTTCCCCATCCCCTCCTGTACAACAGCTAGTAAGGTCTGGTGTAGTGTTCAGGGTTTAACTTTGCTTTCAAACTGGCTGAGTTTTATATTTGCTTTCTTCTTTGTTTTGTTGAAAGTATGTAGAGGGATCGTTTGAGAAATACCTTGAACGACTAGGAGATCCAAAGGTAAGACTGGTCTAACATTTGTCAAGAGATTAAAATTTGAGAAGACTAGAATAAGAAAGTAGTTAGGTGATGTTTTAAAATGCGGTGCTTTGGGGTTCAGTGGTTGATGTTTTTTCAGATAGACCCCAATCCTAGGGTCTTATTTGCTTGGGTAGTGCTGTGGGTTTGTACTGAGTATTTGCATGTATAAACAACATCAATTTTAGTGGGGAATTTTGGTGCAGAAGCACAATCTGCACAGACTGGAAAGTAAAGCTGAGGCCTCTTGGGGGCTTTATTCATAATTGCAATCCTTCTTTAAGAAGGAAAAGGCAGAATAACTGGAGTGTACCTCACATCAAACATTTATCAGACCATGCAACCTCTTGTTTCTTCTTTTGCCTTCCGGTTCAAATAATGATGTTCAAACTTTTATTTGTTTAGACTTTAACCAATAAATATGGTGAATGCAGCAGTCTCTGAAATAAATGTATTTTTTTAAGTAAAAGAAATAAGTATTTTGAGTGATGTGTAAGAGTTATTGCCAGAACTAGCTCCATTTTATTCAGCTTGGTAATCATGAACATGCCATGTTGCAGACTTCTCCCCCTTCCCCCAGAAAATCCTAATATCTCAACTCTCAATGCATTGATGGTTTGTTTTAACAAACTGATGTGTTTGGTTACGTATTTTAATACTACAGAGAGCTAGAATAGAGTTCTCAGTGTTGAAGACGGCTCTGCTATCTCATGTAATCTCATAATCTTGCATAGGAAAGTGCTGGCCAGCTGGAAATGAGTGCTTTGTCCGTGATGTACAAGTAAGTCTCTCTAAGTTTAGCTTTGTTTTGGACCTGATGGTGGTTGGCTTCTGGTCCTAGAACCTGTAATTGTTTGTTCTGAGATACTAATGTGTGAAGCATGGTAAGAAATGCTGCCCTAACAGAGTGACTTAAACTAGCATGTCAATGGGTGCCATCACAGCTTCTGTTCTTATAGTGTGGATTATGGGGAGGGTCAGTTTCCAGAGATGTTTATTTGTTAGCTTTTTGTTAATGTTAAACCAAAGTCAAGTGTTTCCTTCTAGTGGCTGAAGGACAGAAATTGGGGGGAAAAAACCCCAGTTGTGTGTAGGGAAGCACTGTGTGGTTGTTAGAAACGTGACTAAAGCTTCATGCAGGTGTCTTGAAAGCTCTGCTGGTGATGAGTACTTGCCCTGTTTAATGTGTCAGTGCTGATGCTTGTTTCAGAGGTAACATAAGTGTGCACAGGTGCTGCTCTTTCGCTAAAAATGCTGCTCTCCTAAGCAGCAGTTTGACTCTTTGGCGATAGAAGGAAGAACCCTCTCTTTGCACACTTGTTCTGTTGCATCGCTAAAGGAACAAACTGAAGTTTTGCAAGAGTTTCCAGCTCCCTGTACTGAGGCTCTAATCCTTTTGCAGGGTGACTAAATCAGACTTAAATTGTCTCAGTGGCTGAGCACCCTGCTGAAAGCATTCAGTATTTGACCTAATCTGTGACTAAGTATAGTGGTCTTTACCAGGTAATTATTTATTATTTTTTTTCCTCTAAGATGGATGTTGTTTGCTCATCTAGCTACTGTTGTATGGTAGCATCTATTTATCAGGAAAAGTATTCTACTTGTTCTTTCTATAAACCAAGAGTGGATTCTTGAACCAGCTCCCTGTGATCTTCTTCATAGCATGATTCTGCTAAAAGTGTGCTCTTTCAAGTTTGTTTTTCCCCCCTCTCATTACCTAGGCAAGACTTTATTCTCTACCGGTACCCTGGAAAACCACCCACTTATGCTACAGACAATGGCTTTGAAGAAAAGGTGAGGTGAAGCAGCCTACCCCTGAATCCTAGTTACCTTGTCCTGCTTTACTCATAGAAACTCGCCACTGGAATTGAGCTCTTGTGAGCCGAGTGCTCTTGCACCTCTGAACAAAACTTCAGAGCTGACCTCGTCTCATAGAAAAAGCACAACAAATTTGCACAACAGTGAACTCCATGTTACTAGCTTTGCTTTCCACACAAGGGATGTATTGGGTGGTGTTACTCCAGCTCATTGGAACAAGTTTCAGTTGGGTGAAAGAGGTAACATCACAATTCCAGAATATTCTTTCTTGTTTCTGAAATTTCTTGGGTTAAAAATACTTCCCAGTGGGAATTTGACTACTCTTACAGGGTAACATGAAATACCAGGGTTGTGTAGCAGAAGATGTGTTTATCATCTTGGTGAAGAGAAAGTGTTCTCCTCTACCCCCAGTGCCTCTCTTCCTGAAGTCGGATGAGGTGTGCAGCTTTCCTGAAAAGGGGATGTTAATGGAAAACCAAACTGATTTATTTCTGTGGCATACAAACTGAGCCCAGATAAGAATGGGAGCTAATGGACCAGCTTGTCTACAGAGGAATTACTGCTGGAGGCGAAAGAAGGAGCCTAAAGGAAAAATAAATTGCTATTACCCCCTATCTGATCCTTCTTGGTTTTTTTGTGCAGTCGTGTAGATGTGCCCACAGTTACGTGGCTAGCTCAGACATGGTGCCGGTGAAGTTGCTGTGGTATGGATTTCAGTGTGGGCTATTATATTTGCCCAAGTGGCTAGTCTGCTCTGAAATCTCTGCTGCTGCAGCTGCGGTTCTCTGCTGGTTGGTATTACTGGCTTTGTTTATGTGTGCTTCTTTTTCTGTGTAGTTCCCTGTGTAGCTTAATCTAATCCCAAAATGAGCTAATTTTAAAAACCAAGCAGTATGGTCTGAATGTGTGTTTGTCCTCGAAGGCTGCACCACCAGAGCTCTCATTAAGTGCTGGCAGCTGTCTGTCATTAGACCGCATCTACAGGCAGCATCTCTTCTGGGTGTTGCTTGTTCTCACCCTGAGATCAGCACTTCTGTTGGCAGAAGATATGAATTAAGAGCCCCGGTATCCCAGTTCTTGGTGGTTCCACTGGGAAGCATCCTTGCTGGCAATGTGCTGACAGCTGCCAAAGGGCTTCTGCCAGGAGCAGCTGGCTGTGGTCCCATTCCCAGATGGGGTTTGATGGGATGTGTTTACTCAGGGTATCAATGTGTATGTTGCAGAAAACAGTTATCTTTCCAAAAGAAAGCATAATATTGCTTGCTTTTTAAAAGCAAGGCTTCTTGAGGGCTAGAGAGGCAGATGCTCTTCTAGTCCCTCAGGTTGGGAGGGGTGAAATGCACCTGGACGGTGCATCTCTGGGATACAGCATTTAATGTTGTTTTGTTTTGTTTTACCTCTTGAGCTATTAGTTGTTTCAGAGGAAAGCTGGAAGAAAACTTACTTCATGTTTAATGCGTCACAATGTACAAATAGTTAATTTTCTTTGTATAAAAGATAAACTTATTTATAAACTTTACCTAGGATTCGGTTTTAAGCTGATTCTACAGGGTTGGTTTTTTTGTATTTATGTTGAGAGTATTTATTATTTTCTTCATGAGCTGGTTCCAACTGTAAAATGAAGGAATGACATCATCTTGACCTAGGATATCAAATAGAATGAGTTAGGTTTTAGACCATTCCAGCCTTAAAGACTTTCACTTTTTTTTTTTTTTTTTCTTCTCCCCCAGATTTTACTGTGTTGTTCTGGCAACGGCCATTATGACTCTGTGTATACAAAACAATTCCAGGAAAATGCTGCTATTTGCCAGGGTAAACTTGAAATAATTTTTCTATAGAAGGCATTTTTGTATTTTCATGTCTTTACAGGCAGGGTTTGCTTTGGTTTTCAGGGGTGGGAGGAGGGACATGGAAGCTCACTTGTTTTCTGTTAATACATACACACTCATTATTCTATCTGTTAAGTGGGGTATTGGACTAAATGATTTCCAGAGGTCTCATCTTTCCACCTGAATTACTTTATGATCCTCTCCTTAATTGAATTGAGTATCTGAAGATATGCTTACCTTGAAAATTGCAGCAGTTCTTATAGACCTGGTATTATCTTAATTTGGTTTGAGCTTTGTGTTGATTTGTTCAGCTGTATTATACGAGATCCTGTACAAAGATGTATTTGGCATGGATGAGGAAGAATTAAGATCTGCAGTTGAGGTGTTTCGAAGTGGATCCAAGAAGAACAGAAACTGTGGCTCTGTAGGAAGTGAGGATGCAAACTTTGATTGTCTTCATGAAAAAATATCCAGAAACCCATCAGAAAAAAGGTAGTATTTTGGGAAGGGGACATGGTAAAAGGGAAGCAAAAAAAAAACAACCCAAACTCTTAATATTAACTCTCTTTCCTATCTCATGACACAAACACAAAGCTGATGTGTATTGTGGAAGAGAGTGTGCTTTCCTTGGAGCTGGGAAGTGTTATGTAATTTAACATCCTCTGCTGCTGTCTATGCTATACTTGCCTGCTACTCTGTAAAATAACTTATTTCTTAATAAAATTGTTCCTTAAGTCATGAGAATAACTTTTTTTTTAGTGGGAAAATGTTATTCATCTTCTAAACCTCTACAGCTCTGCAGAGGCAGTAATGTATTGAGGAAATGAGCTCCACTTTAATTTTTTGTTTGTCCTTTTTCAGTGGAATTGTACCCCAAACAGTTATATGGTGGCATTAAGTCTGTTGGATCACTGGGGATGACAGGAACAGACAGAATGTACCTATAGATAGCCTCATATATCTTGTGTTGTCAGGTCACTAGAGTGGCTCGAGCAGGGAGCCTGTGACCATTAATGCTTGCAGATTACATTGGTTTGACAGAGCACGGAGCAGGGTGTCTTCTGGTACTTGACAGCACAAGAGATAAGTCAGTCAGTGGGATCATCTTCATCCTTTCCTAATGGAAGCAGTAGCCCTCATTACGAGTGGGTGTAGGAACAAGTTTGGAACTAGGAGAAGGGTTGTCCTGTGCTGCATCACTGCTGTGGCTGGTGTTTAAGGCAAAATGTGCCACTTGATGGCACCATGGCGCTTTTTCAGATCATACGAACAGTTGGTTGATTTTAATCCTGGCTAGAAACTGTGCATTTTATCTTTTTGTAATCTTATTTTCAATTACTTAGAGTGGACAACTGGGAAGGCAATGATACTGACAATCCACAGGAAGATAAGTTCAAACACGGCATTGAAGAAGAAAAGGTTTGTCAGTTAGGGAAGCATTCCTTATGGTGGGTTGTGGTGGTGTTGTATGATGTTACCCTTGTCAGGGCTGAACTCCCTTTTCCACTTATTAAAAATGACTTTTTGGAAAGTGGGTGGATTATTACTTCCATCTGCTTGTCTTTTGGTATTGCCCTCAAGTTTCTATTAAATTGGATAAGCCTTTTTCCTTTCTGAGATTTCTCTTGTTCTTTTCTAGCTTTTTTTTTTTTAATTCCCTCAAAGATGGAGCTCAGCAGATGTTTCCTGGTCTGCTGTTTATTTTTCCCAGAGATGATTTAAATCAATTCACTTGTGTTTTGAACACAGTATAAATAACTTCAGAACAGTTCTAGAAACTGTATAGAAACCTGTTTTCAGACACAATAGCTGAAATGCCCACCAACTTTTGAAGCTTCATTGGTCTGGTTAGCTTCCTTCAATTCCTGTTAAGTAAAGAACATGCCAAATGTTACTCTTGAGCTTGTCTCTAATCTTTCCAAAGTCTATTTGCTTAGCTTCTGAATGCCTACATGTGTTTTCCTGTTCTTGAGCTTTAGTTTTTAGGCAAATATAGTGGAAATTAAATTCTTGGAAAATGTGTGAACATCTCAAAATAGTCCACAGATGTTGGCAGGGTAGAGACTATGCTGAAAACATGACCTGCACTTGTTAATGCTTTATTTCAACTCTGTTTTTAGCCTCTGGAAAATCCATCAAAGATGCCTGTTCCTTATAAAGTGCTGAAGGCACTGGACCCTGAGATCTATCGAAATGTGGAGTTTGATGTTTGGCTGGACAGCAGAAAAGGTATCTTTAAAATGGGAGAAATTAACAACTTTCTGTATGAGGCTCAGTGTTAAATTTGTGAACCTCAGGTCTATGTCATGAGTTATTCACAGTTGAACTGTGAAGGTTACTACTGGCTAATCCAGCAGATACTTGTAGGTAGAACATTTTGTTAGTAGCTGGTTTCTTGGCTGTGTTTCAAAGTATGGAATACACTGTTTCTGACACTGTACAAGGGTGCTAAGGTTGCTAAAAATCTGTTACTTATTGACTGTAGTACAGGAAATGTGAGGACTCAAAGCAGAATACAGAATTCTGTGTTGCCATTCTGCTGTACTGGAAATCATTCAAATTTAGGAGGCTTGTTTTTGTTGTTTCAGCATGTGTGCAAGCGCTTTGCTTTTTAAAGCATGATTTTGGCTTCAGAATTGTATAATGATCTCAAATTTAGTATTGAGATCTGTGAAGTGAGATGAGTTTTTCTCTTGCTTCCCAGCAACCTGGGCTTGAACAGGAGGAGAGATTTCATGGTCTTGGTGGCTTGGGATAGGCATATGCTGTGGCTGATCTCTAGAGCAAGAACTTACCAAGAAGGCTAAGTTGTGAAGTGGTGGTTGATGTCTGACCCAAAGTACTTCACATACCAAAGAACTCCAGCTTTTACAACTGCATAAGCAGTAATGGGGGTCATTAAAATTCTTGGAACAGAATATAGTGACTAATCTATGTAGAATACTGACATGCAGAGAATCCACGCAAGGCCTGGAGAAAAACCTGAAACCTAGAAGCAAGAAGACTTTAAGCAGTGTTAGTTTTTCTTGGATAATGTCTCATTTTTGCCAAGTGCCACCAGTACACTGGGAAGACAAGACATGTCCAACATTCTTAAATCCAGGATTGATATTAAATGCAGGATTAACTTGGTACCATCACAAAAGACATTGCAGTATTGAAGTGGTAGCTCTACTTACTGCATTATCTGGATGATATTGATCTCCTGTGACTTCACCTCATTATGGTTTGTTAAAAAAAATCTACAGTTACTTCACCATTACTATGGGCAATGTTCAGATATAATTAAGAAATATTTAACTCAATTGGCCTATAATTTGTAGTTGGGCGCTGTCATGAAGTGCTCATAGGATACCTGAAGAAAGAACAGTAGTTTAAAGGCTTCTTCCTTTTTATTTATTCATTTATTTTTAGAGCTTCAAAAAACTGACTACATGGTGTTTGCTGGGAGACAGTACTATTTAGGAGACAAGTGTCAGGTTAGTACTCAAAAGGAGATTCAGTTATGATAAACTATTAAACCTGCTTGAAATGGAGTATGGTAAGCTGTAAAATCATTTGACTTCATAGAATTTTCCAAGGCTTTTCTCATTCTTTTCCTTGTAGCTATTAATCTGACTTTCTTTTTGGTTTAATTTCTTTCTAAAAATCTACATTTAAACATTGGGTAGTGTGATAAGAAAGCTGCTTGAAAAATCATTGTGAACCAGTGATACATATTCTGAGTGTGGAAGGTGTGGAAGTTCCAGACCAAGAGCTCAAAATGCACAAGGTGTGCATCTGCGGTACTTCCCTGTTAGATTTTCACTGGGGGTCAGCAACAAGCCTGTACAATCTTCTTAATGGTAAGGTAGCAAATATTTTTATAAAATAGAAAGGAAAGAGTTAAAAAGGAAAGAGCAGCATGATCTGGCCAGGAGATGCTGAAAGGAAGGTCAGCTTTCTTTGTATTCCAGTGTTGTATGTAGTGAGGGCTTTTTTTTTTTTTAATATCCCTGTTTGAGGTAGTACTGATGATTCACTCAGTGACTTGTTTCTAGCTGAGCAGAGCTTTCCAATTTCCTGTTTTATCTTCTGTTCTCCTCAAGTTCTTAAGTAGTGGCCTTCCTTGGCACTTACCTGCTTGGCACGGGGTGGGGGAGTTGGAAAGCAGTTACCTCTCTACCTCTTGGTCATTCACATGACAGATTTTTTTTTTAATTTTATTTTTGCTTTTAAGGGTTTTTTTCTTTTTTTTTTTTTTCCCTTCCTTCCTGAAGTTAGTACAGTGCTCTGTATTTTGCCTGCTATTTTGAAGAAATATTTGAGACTCCTGGGCCAGTTCAGTAAGATAGCAAAGGCTGCTCCTAGCTGATCCTATTTGCAATTTATAAGCAGGATTATTCTGAATCCCCTGGTGCAGTTTGGCTTTTTTTAGAGCTTCACTTGTTCTCTCTCCAGGTACGTCTGGAGCCTGGAGGTAAGTATTACAATGCTCATATCCAGGAAGTTGGAGAGGATGGCAACACATTGACTGTATTCGTTGAGGAGCTGGCAGAAAAGTAAGCAGTCTGGTGAAAACTTCATATTTGAACTCTTTCTGCTTGAGTTTGTGTAGTCACAGATGCTTAAAATAGGATTGTTAAGATCCTTTGAAAAGAAGTGAGAACATAGGCTTTTCAATGCAAAGTGAGACTTTGCTTCCTTTTTGTCTGTCACTCTTCCGATAGAATTTCTCTTGGATTTCTAATGACCAGAGTCGTCCTTACACTGCTTTCTGTGAAATCTCCCTGCTCTTTCTTCTCTGGAATATATAAACGATCTTTGCAGTTTGGGCTTAATTCCTGAATAGCAAATTACCCTCTGCCATTGGTTTCTCTGGAGCTTTTATGTGGTACCCAAACAACTAAATAATTGGCACGTCTGGTGAGTCTAATCACTTTTTTGCACCTTGCTGTTCGGAGCGTTCACCCTCCTCCAAACCTGGAATTCAGCTTGATGACATATTACAAAAATTCTGTGCAGTCAGATGCTTACAGGTGTACCTCTGGAGGCGTACAAATGCAGGGAAGAAAGACTCGACCTGGGAAATCAATACTGCTGAGGCTAATTCCTAGCTTGCCTTTAATAAACAAGTAACAGTAATGTGTGTCAGAGAAACAGATTTTTTTTATTTTATTTCCACAAGCTCCCTACACTCTTAACTTTTTGGGTTTTGTCTGTTATCTTCTGTCTTAGTGTTGCTCCAGCTAGTGTTGGTGTGTAGTTACGCAGAGTGAATCCTTGTGGCACCGCTAACATCAGTGTTCTTTGTGTAGGCATATAGTGCCTTTGGCAAACTTAAAACCAGTGACCCAAGTGGCACCTGTCCTTGCTTGGAATGTGGCTCCCAGCCGAAAAGGAGGAACCTATCAGAAAATAGCAGGTGGATACTTCTCAGGTATAGGTTTGTCTAAGGTTTCCACAAGAATTCCTTCCCTTGGGCTGGGTGGGGTGGTGGAGACAATTATGACAGTTTTAATAATAGCAGTATATTGGAAGTGACTTTATCTAGTCTGTGATATAAAACTTGGTCACTGCAGGATTTGATGTTAAGTGATTTATTAAGTAAGGGATTTTTTTTTTAAATAAATGCATTCTTCATAAAGATATTTTAACACTGAGAGCACTGGTTTGATAGGTGAAGTTGGGAAGGTAATTCTATTCACGCGTGAGATGCTTGTATTCTGCTCATAATTTAGAATGCTCCCTTGACCCTTCAAAATAAAGGTATGAAGTTTGTGTAAGAAAATGTACTTTTTCTGCAAAAGGCTGTTGGCTTTTTCTTTTCTGTGTGTCCAAATATTGACTCCTCTTAAGTGATAAAGAGAACATACCTCTGGACTCGGCTGTTTAAGGTGTAAATCTGTCTTTTCTGTCCTCAACTGATGCTGCAGAAATGGATATGAAAACACGGAAGAGAATGCTTAAGAAAGTTCGTGGAAAGGAAGTCCTTATGACTGTGACTTATAGCAGGGGTCAGCCAGTTCTTCCACCCCGACTGCAGCACAGTGTTCCCTCAGGGCGTTCTCCTCCAGTTCACTGCTCACAGAGTGGTGGAAACATGGCACCTTACGAACCTTATCATCCTCAGCATCCTCCTCAGAGACACAACCGTGGATTCGGGATGCCGAGGTACGAAGTCTTGAAAACCTGTCTGAGATCTTTTGTTGTTCTATTCATTCTTGCTTCAGACTAGTTAGGAGAGAGTTTGTGCTGTTTAGTAGGTAACACTACAAATGAGTTCCATCTGAGAGGCACTTCCTGGTAATTACACCTTTTACCCTTTAAACTTAGGGGATCTGCCCGATTTATAAACAGGCACAACATGCTTGGCCCTCAAATAGCATTCTACCCCAGTCCAGGAAAGAGAGGCTGTCAGAACTATGACAATTTCTCCTGCAGGTCCTGGTAAGTGAGTATATACCTCTTTACAGAATGTTGCTCTAAAGGAGTTGGGGAGGATGGTGGGAGAGAGATGCAGAGGGCTGAGTTAAAATGGAGCAATGGAACTAAGGTAAAGATCCAGACAGTGGTGATTCTTAACCTCCTTTCTTGTTTTTAAAGTTCATACAGCCGTATCCGCCGTCCAATGCACTGTGTGAATAAGGAATGTCAGTATGGGTTTGGACCAGGGAGTGGAGAGGAGCCTCAAGGACCAGAAGAAACAATAACTTTCTATGAAGTTGAAGAGGATGATGCTGCTTTTCCTACTTTACCTGTAAGTTGTGAACAAAGGATATGTTAAAACTTCCCAGAGACGGGTGGTTAGGGGAAAGCTGTACAAATGTACAGCAGCATTTTTTTTATTCCCCACCATCTCTCCTTTGGAATAAGCTTTTAGCAGTGAATGTGTTTTTTGAGAAGGGAATGCTGAAATGAGTCTAGAACCTGTAAAACCTACTTAATTTTTTTTTTCCCTCCCCAGCAGCACTTGTTTTCTCTTTCGTATAGTTTCATAAAAGTAGAGTCAAATTTCTCCTTTCTATTGCATTTTAAAAACAAATCCCCCCCCCCCCCCCCGCCCCAATCTCTTCCTAGCTGTAGCTGTCTGTCTAGCTCTAAAAGCTGTGGGAGAAAGCTTTTCAGTTGTTTGCCACGCTGTAATTTATCATTTGTGTAATTAGATTGAGAAAGTGCATAGTGATAGTCTGGATTGTTCATACGAATTTGTAGTTGTGATGGTTTGGGCTAGCCTGTTGTTCCTGAAACAGTTTCTTCTGCTACACAAATAAGAGAAAATTCCAAATCTAGACAGTCTTTCTGTTGGATTGTAGATGAAGTGGCACAGTGTAATCTTAAACTTGAAAACCTTTTTCTTTTATTTGTAGTCTAAACCAAGAACAAAGCTGGAAATGCTACCAAGAAAATCAATTGATATTTAGGTATCTGAATAGGAGGGCAGACTTTTTTTTTTAATAAAACCCCCTGGTAGGTTTTAATTTCTTTTTGATGTGTTGAAGCAGCAAACTTAACAAATGTTAGACTCGTATTTAAATGAGAAAAGGAACCTGCTCAGGGCTGTTTCAACAGCAGCCATTTTTAAGTTTCTCTTCATGTGAGAGATCTGTAATCTCTGATCTGTTTTCCTCCAAGAGTGTCAAGGAACAAAGACAGATTATCCTGCAATTATTTTTTTTTTTCCCCGACATGAAATCAATACAGCTTAGTAGCTTTTTCTCCCCATTGTTAGACAATGTACCAGCAGTTCCTAATGAATCGTTTTTCATGTTCATGCAGTGACTTTGTTATCATCAATGCCAAAGCTTTTTCTCTGTCTCTTCCTTGTCTTGTTTAGTAAAGGAATGTAACATTTCCTGGGGAAAGATGCATCTCACAGAAAGCTCTGCCATCCTACTAGAGGCCTGGTGGGAGAATCTTCTGACTTACCACCTCTGCTTCAACCTTGGAAATCTTACCATCCTCTCTGAGCACTTTATCGGTCTCATAGTCACCATGTCTTCCGAGGAGAATTATGAATGTCACCTTAGCCATCACAAAAGAGTGAATCAACTTTTTTTACTTGAGCATCTCAGTCCTATATTCCTGCTTCAGATAAATCTATTTTAATTGTGGTGCAGCTAAGGACTGACTTCAGTGCAAAGACAAAGGGCATGTGAAGTCTTAAAGGGGTCCTGTGGGGAAACCTTGCTGATTGCTGCTCTCTGAAAGATTCAGGCTTGCATGTTGTGTTGAGTTAGTGCAGACAGTGGTGTGTCTGTGCCAGCAGCCACACATGAGTTTCGCTAGCTGTGACTAAAGAGAACCTCTCTCCACAGTAATTAGAGTATTTGGATGAACTGATCTGCTGGTAGTGTGGTGGGAGTGCTCCAGGATGAGCAGTGCAGGACTACATGTTTGGGATAGCAGTCTTGGCTGTCCTCTGTGATCCTCTCTCTCCTCTTCTGCTTTGTCTGAGCTTGAGGTAAAGCTGGCTATGTTCTGGGTGGGAGCAACCTGATTGTATAGCATGGGATGTTGATAGGTCTTCAAAAATCAATTACCATAGGTGTGATAGGCAGGAAAAAATGTCTGCAGCTGGTTTCTTCCAATCAAGGTGCATAGCAAAGGACACACAAATGACAATTCTAGTAAGTTTTGGTTGCAGTAAGCTTGGTCTGACAGCCAGTTTCTACTCTGTGTGTGTAGAGCCTGGAAAGGCTTTAAACTGCTTCTAAAGCCATGCTTCTGACTTTGCTTTTTAGAGCCAGAGTAACCCTCCTTCCATTGTCCATGGTCCAGCAGGATTTTGGGTAGCAAGGGGAGGCCCAAATGCTGTTCCACCTAACAAGCAGACCCCGAATTCCTCAGAGGAGGAGGAAGAAACAAGTGAAAATGGTGAGTTCTTGAAGGATTAGTGGGCAGAGAACAAAGACAGGTTTAGAAGACTTTCAGTGTGTGTTTGACTGTCAAAGTAGTTCCTAAATACCTGTTTATTGTGAGCTTTGAACATAAATGTGAGTGCATTATTTTTCTTCATTGTCCAGTAGAAATATGTTTTTCCTGTTTAAGCTTGCTATGTCATTACCCTTGTCGTTGCCTGGCTCTGTAGCAAGCCAAGCTGCAGCTTAAAAATGCACAGTATAAATTCAGAATGGCAACTTTGATACCTGCTGGAATAACAAAATGAGCCTATCTTGAGTCTTTCTCTACCTTTTTGCACAAAACAAGATGATACTGAAAGCAGCTCATTAATAGATGTACTGAAAAGTAGCTGTGGTAACTTCAGCTTTAAGCTTTTGGGGTTTTGTTGTTGTTTTTGTTTTGTTGGGTTTTCTCCCCAGTCAAAGCTTCCTGTTCTCTCCCTTGTAGGGAAATTTCGTGAAGAATATATCTATGCACCTCCAGGTAGGTAAAACTTCAGCCTTTACTGAGAGAACCCTCAGTGAATGTAATGCACTTATGATGACCTTTTTATAGTTTCTGAAGGATTAGATGTAATGCCCCTTTTTTCAATTAATTTTGCCTATGCCCTCCAGATCCCAACTGTGAAACTGCAACAGTATTTAATTCAGCAGAACCTACAACCAGCTTGGTAAGCTTTAGTCCCTGTCTGTTCAGATTAGGAACCCCTGACGTGTGTGGCATTCTTCATAGAAACTGCCCTTGGATGCAGGCATAACATAGTAGGTCAGAGTCATCTTTTATATATTCACCCTTCTTTTCCTCCCTAGAGGGTGAGGTTTTTGTCTCAGTCTGTGAGTACAGTGAATTGGACTAGATACATTAATGATTTTCCACTTTCCCCTCCACAAAGAAAGCATGTATTTGAGTGTTGTTTACTTTTCTTCTTTTTCTGCTCCAGACAGCCCTTGCTTTTATTATGATCTTCCAGTTAGTCTCGTTCCTACGTTGTGGGATTGGAGAAATCTTACCTCTGAAGAACTGACTTTGGATTGTTTTTTTTTTGAAGCTGTAACTAAATCTTTAGTCACCCACTGGTCTACGTTGATTTTTAAAGCTAGTCTTCTATGTGTCAGAACAAAGCTGCTTTTCCTGTAGTTACAAATGGCCTACTGGTGTGTTTATAGTCCATAAATTAAATTTAAAACAAAAATATAATAATATAGGAGCGTGCTGTGTGTGCCTTGTGACTTTGCCTCTTAACTTGCTTTGGAATCGCTTCAGGAAGAAGGGCCTGTCTCTGTGTCACCTCAAGATGGAGTGGCTTCCTACAACTATCCCCAGAAGGTAGTATCTAGTACTTTATTGCAGTATCCCTGTGGAGAGGTGACCACTCCTGCTTGGTTAGTGTCAGCTTGCGAGGTCCCTCTACCTGCCCCTTATGGCACCTTGTAACAAGGAATGTAATTCCCTGTAAACATGAGCAAAACAGAAGGGAAAGAAGATGCCTTGCAGGTGTCTGCAACTCTAAACAGGTATTTTCAAGCCAATTCTTAGAGAATTGAGATTAGTCCTAGCTGTAGAGGCAGCTTCCAAAATGCATTTATGTAAAGTGATAATGTTTGAACCGATTGGCATTCCTATGGTCTGTCAAAGCAAGTTGTAGAGGCAGCCTGCTGAACACTGTGACTCTCTTCCAGGTGATGGTGAACTCTGCAGCAGTCTCGACCTCAGCAGGTGTTTATGCTGCTCCAGCTACAGGCTTCTCCTCAAATGCTGCTGCCTCCACTCCAACCAGTGTCACAACAGCAGTTCCCCCACAAACAGCAGTGCAGCCAGTCGTAGTATCTCCCCTT